>JAWXCT010000108.1:505105-525041 GCA_034509035.1 Saxispiralis lemnorum
GGTCGGGGTCGGAGTAGCGGGACATCGTTGGGTTGGGGAGGTTGTGGGCGGTGAAGGGGTGAGGGGTCGTGGTCGAGTCGGAAGGGATCGATGTAAGTGGGAGAAGAGGGGAGTGCGATGGAGTGAATAAAGAAGAAGGTTCAAATCCGGCAAGCAGCCTGTCCGCCGGAAACTGCCAACCCGGCACAGCGGCGCAGGCGTGAAGGGTGACAGGCGGCACGCCTACCTCATGGGTGAGGCTGAGAGGTGCAGCTGCCTGCTCATGGGTGGCGTCACGCCCGGAGGCTTGATCTCGCGGGCCAGCGTGACGCGGAAAGTCAAAGGTACAGGAATTGGCGATGACATCGAGTCGGGCGACGTAGGAGATACAACACCGGCGTCTTATGGGCGGCTTCGACACACCTCTTCGACAGGCTTGAAACTCTTTAGATTCTGGGACTCGGGCTCAAGTTCACGTGGTGGCTGATTGGAATCTGAGCTATACGCAGCAGCGACGCAGCGACAGTCACGGTGTAGGATTTGACGAGCACAGGCGCCTAGATCAACGCATGTAGATAATTTGCATGGCGCAAATCGAATGTTCCATTCATGTGATATCGACCAGACGACTGAGGCACGTATCAGGCTGTCAAGATCGGGCAAGTTCTCGACGCAAGGCTGGAGGAGGGAAAGGCTCTAAGATCGAGGAGTGTAAATAGGTAGCAGGCAGACGATTGCGAGGTTGATGAAGCGCCGTCGCACGAAGGAGAGGTGTGTCGCCGCGGGCGGTAGTGATGCCCTAGGAGCGTAGAAACGTGCGTTGCCTTACCGTACATAGCAAGAGTTAGAGCCCCTCGTAAGTTTGGTTGTCATTGTAGAAAATCGATTTCCTGGAGCAGCGCTGTCCGAAGAGCGCGCAACCATGACGGGGCCAAGAGGAATGAAACGATCCGACGAATCCAGGACTCACCGTCAGCAGAATCACACGCCGGCGCAACAACCCAAGGATGGCAGTAAGAATGAAGTAATGAAACCGCTTTCGCGCAGCGGCGAATGGCGAGCATGGATCCGATGAAGGCTTCCTCTTCGGAGCAGTTCCGCAATCGTGTAACGCTCTACAATATACCGCAAGGCCGCCGCTGCACATCCCATGTGCTCCAATACCTAGTTCGAGTCCGCGGGGTCGCCGCCGCCGTTGCGGTGACCAAAAATGCAAAAGAGGAAAGAGAAACGCCTTGCCATGTTCCTCGCCGCGCAAAATCATGGAGCGGCTCTTCCTGAGGCAAGCTCCGATGGGCAACGCTCCGATCGCTGGTCCATGGCTCAAATCCGCAGGCGGGACAGATGTGGGACCAGGCTCGAGGTCCGTAGAAAAACGTGACTCCTGCATATGGCACGTGTCAAATGGCTCCATAAAGCATGGTTTCCTATCGTGAAAACGGGAAGTCATTAAAGTCGGTCCTCATTAGGGAGACGCAGTGGAAGCTGGCGTTTCCTCTGGACAAGCCATGGACGGCAGTTCCATCTGGCGGTCTTCCATGGCAGAGAGACTCCAGCTGCATCAAAATAGTGTTTGGCTGTGAAAGCGCGGGAGACATCTGGGGTTTCCTCGGCAGGACCGGCCAAAGTTACATCCGGTATGAACTTGCACCTGTGCGTGTTGCCTGGAGAAGATCCCGCGTGGCGAGGATTCTGCGTGCAATCTTAGTGCCTGCGCCGGCGCGCGTCCGGGAGGTCATGCGAGGGAGCTGCGCGCCGCTCGCGGCCAACATCGCGACCGCCAAATCCCTGATCCCGGGGTACGCTTTGTCCGTAAGATGGCTCCGGTTGCGAGTAAGGGGCGGGGGTCTGAACGGCTTCACACACACCAAAATCAGTTCCGCACTGGCCAGGGCGAAAGGATCTACCAGTAGTACTCACGTCGTCCGAACTGATCGTGCTGCGTCGGCATGACACTGTAGGGGCTGCCGGGGTTAGCTGCAGTCGCGACAAGGATACCTGATGACTCGAACCTTGGCATGGGGGGGCTTGTGACGGGCTCACGTTGCCGAGACCCGACGGAAACAGTGGTGATCGCTGGACTGGGATAGGCATACCTAGGGTCCTGCTGGAATTCGGGACCTCCGTACCTGGGATCGCGCGAGTCCCAGTGCGACTTGGAGTCCCGGTGGTCGCGCGTGTCTCTGTGGTCTCGCGGATCTCTCCCCTGCATTGGTGGTTGCTGCTGCTGCTGCGGCGGTCCGAACGGCGAAGGTGATCCACCATAATGCGGCATGTCCGGTCTACTTGGGGCCATAATGGGGGAGGGCTCCTTGGCCGAAGACATTGGGTTGCGGAAGTTTCCTGGCCTCTGGTATCCGGATGGCATCCCATCGTTGGATGAGGGGTAGTTGGACATGGACGAAGAAGCATACCGGGGTTCTTGGGAATATGAAGAAGTGACCGGGACGTTGGCATACGTATCCATCATGGGCTGATCACGATAGTCCCTGTCCGGCATCCGCTGCCGCGGGTCTTGCTGCGGCGCGTACCTCTGATCCTGGTCATACTCATACCCACCTCGATTTGGCTGGCCAAATTGTCCCCTGTGCGGTTGGTTGACCATAGGCGGGTCAATCTGCATGGCATCTCCAGGCCGGCCGATTGGCTCCACGGGTCTTGATGGGCCGCGTTCTGAGCGTGAGCTTCCGCCAGACGTGAAGGGGGCGTCCATCATCAAAGGAGACTCATTCCCGCGGCGGGACTGGGGCTTGGCCGCACTGGACTCCTTGTACGTCGAGGACTGCACGTAGTTGTCTGAATAGTAGTCAGGTACTGTGAACCCTAGACTATCGCTCAACGCTGGGCTGTGGCTACCTTTTGACCCTGGCTGTCGCTGCTCTTTTCTCCATCTCACTGTGTCCTCCTTCAAGTCTGCGATCATGGCCTGTCAAGGCCGTCAGTAACATCCACATGGCGGGGCAATCGAGTCGGCACATACAGAAGTGAGATTGCGGTAGGCCTTGATCCAGTAACCGTCGACGCCCTGCACCTGGTAAGCATAACCCGCAGGGGTGCACGTCATCCTTCACTGTCTAACCTTGTGCTCCCCGCTGCTGCCCACGCCGGGGCGCACGGTGGCATCGTTCCCTAGGTATCGCTGGATATCTGCGGAGATGACGTGCCTGTCAATACCTTGTCCGGGGATGAACCACTGGTGGGCAATCTGCTGGGGCGGCATGGTGAACGGGCCTGGCGGATGTCCGGGGGAAACGCAAGCGGGCTACTCCTTTCCAAGTGGGCAGCAGGTGGAGGCGGCAGACCAAGTGGCAGATAACTCCTTACTGGCTCCCAATGTTAACGGCTTGAGTAGACGTGGCAGACCTTTCCAGCGCACTGTTCGCGGCGGAGGCCAAACTGCGGCCGAGAATGCAAACCCCTCAACGTGGCTGGTCCGGGGGCAGTGAAGCAAACAACAACCGCGACGCAAGTCGGCAGACCGTGAATAGGTGCGCGACGAGTGCTCAGCGGTGAGAGAGGGTCCTGTTCCAAAAAGGCGTCCGGCGGGGGATGGAAGTGGGAAGGCCCTGATAGAGTTTGGTGGAAGAAGAAGAGAACGAAGTGGCCGGGCGGGCGAGAGCAAGTGCGGGCGCAGCGGGTCCTCTTGGGTTCCAGCGGGCAGGCCACCAACAGACCACGTGATTGGCCCTTAAGCCGACGACAGCCCACTTTCCCACGGGCGCTGACCGGTGCAAGGCTCTCCGGCTGGTGTGTTGAGTGCGCGGCTCTTGGGCTCTGGCACTCGAACGACTGCGATCGAGACGATCAACGACACACGCGAGTCACGAGTGGCCAGGGGAGATCAGAGCGGCGAGGTGGGTGGTAGGGGCAGATGGGGGCGGACGGGAAGCAGCACGGCAAGGAAATAGCAGCGAGAAATGGGAGAGGAAAGAGGGCGGTGAAGGAGGAAGTGGAGGAAGTGGAGGAGCCTGGCAGAGAAAAAGACGTCTGGGGCGATTCTTCTGGTGGACAGGTGGAGTGGCGGGCGAGACGCCGCTGACCCTCGCACAGCTGCGTTGCAGCCCAATCCGCTCGGCCAAACGTTTTTCCCCCTCGCCGCCAGCCAGTCGAGGCAGGCCCTCGCGCTCGAGTCTTGCATGTGCTCCCCCCCTCCGGCCGACGGGGCCCCGTCGACCTCTGCTCCCGCCACCGCGTCCTGCTCGCCGCTAGACCTCCTCGAGGACGCGCAGTGGTCGAGCTGCGCGGGTTTGTTCAGCGTCTCAACCGTTGGCTAGACGCGGTGATGTGCCGCGTTCGACGACCACGTTGATCGGCTCGACGGTGTCGCGAAGCAGGCCCATCACACGCGCCTTCGATCCTTTTGAAAAGGCCCTGTTACCTCGCTGTCACCACTGGCCGCCAGTAAGCGTCGAGGGCGCTACTGCGACGCTTTGGATGATAGGTCCTCACACGCACACTTACTCTAGCGTTGGCAGCAGCTGGAGCGTCTTGACCGGTCCGGGATTGTCCACCTCCTCGATCGATTGAGCGCGTTGGATGAAGCCATGGGAATTCGACTGCGAAACTTCCACGCAGCAGCTTGCGCATTCTCTATACACCATCAGAACACAGCATTAAAGACAGGGCGCGCCAGAGCGCATCTACCAAAAGGAGCTTTCTACAGCTTCGATCCGGCGGCTGGCTGGATCCTGAAGTTCCACCTGGGCGCGTGGATCCGCACCTCCTTTTCCCCCCTTTCAGAAGTAGCAGCGATCGCGACCTCGTCCTTGGTCAGCTTTAGCAGTCGCCCAGCATCCTTATGCATCAGCCCCCCACCGTCAGTCGGAAAGAGCATCACCTCAGTTCCCTGTGGGATCTTAATCGGATCTTCCGCGTCCACGCCCATGTCCCTGTTCATATTGTCGGTGAATCCCGCGCCCAACACCGCCTGCACGGCGTCTGCACCCTTGACCCTCGTGACCCTCGGCGCGCTGGACGTGGCAGCCTGGAGTGCAGCCTTGAAGCGACTTCTCCATGCATACACTCTGGGATAGGTCTGCTCCGAAAAGTACTCCTTGGGCGCCTGCAGATCTCCGATAGCCCAGTCGATGCACCACAATCCTACACGTTGTCAGCTTCTCAAACCAAAGAGGTAAGCCATCTTCAAACCCACCTTCAAGATCCGCCAACGCCAACCCTCTCGTCCCAGCAACCCACTCCCTCCCATCCTCAAACATTGCCTCCAAAATACCAAAACACTGTCTCAAATGCACCAACGCCTCCGGCCTCTTCCGCTCGATGCTCTCCGCCGACCACTCTCTACCCCCAGAAAAGTCTCGCCGATCTTTCATAAACGCCTTATCCTTCAGCATCGGCAGTCCCGTCGGCATTGTCGACACCGCGTGCGCGAACAGCCCCGCGTCGACGGTGAGCTTGTTCAGCAGCGCCGCCACGCCCGCCGACTCGCGCGTCGACAGCCCGGGGTGTTGCTCCGAGGCCGGGAACAGCTCCTCCAGCCGCTGAATGATCATGCGCGTGTCGACGTAAACGTCGCGCCCGATCGCCATGGTGGGCGTGCGGCGGTATCGCACGCCTAGCGCCGCGAGGTCGGGGCGCGGCATTACTGGCGGTTGGATCTGGGGGGCGGTTAGTGTGAAGGCGGTTCACTTCGCTCCCCAAAGCCCCTCCGTAGCAGCGTCTTGTGCGTCCATTGTCATGATCTCCACGGTAGTACTCACGCATTCCGCGTAGTCGATCCGCCGTAGTGCCAAATACCAGCGCACGCGCCGCGCATACGGTGAAGCCGCGTAGTGGAACAGCACGATGCCGTTGGGCGGGGACGTTGTTGGGCTCGCGGCCATTGTGACGGTGCGGCGCTTTGCGATAAACCAACCCCAAACAAAGCAGACCACGAATCTGACCCCTGCTTTTACGCTCCAATGGTTTTAGGCTTATATACAAGTGGAGTTGGGCACCGACGAGAAGCGTTCACGGACAGACCTGGGACCCGTCGACGAGAGCACAGAGCTGCCGCGGTCCGGCCTCGAGCCGAGGTCCAGTCGTTTGCGAGGACTTAGAGCTTAGGAGCGCGGCTAAAGTTGTGGCGATTGCCGCACAACCGCGCCAGAACCTTCCTTCAATGTTTGGCGGCGTGAGCAGAGTGTGCGACCTCACTTCCTCCTCTCTTCTTGGTCTGTTCGCAATTTTTTACTTTTGTATGCCTCTACGTTCGTTTTGCTTTTCAAAGATTGGCCTGACCGATGAGACTTTGCTGTCAAGCCTAGACTGAGTGAGTTTGTTAGTGTTTGAGCTTTGCTGCGCTGCAGCACTATGCCTCGTGGCTGCGCGGGATTGGGCTGTGACCGTCAAATGGGATTGGGGAGCGTTCTGAGCGGCAGGGAAAGATTGATGAAGGGTGTGCCAAGATAAAGTATCAATGAGCAGAAAATGAGATCGTACGTCACCCAGTCTTTTGCTTGAGGCCGCACCGACGGATCAGACATCTCTTCGAGTCCCATTGGAAGCACGGGACGCTATGCTCATCAAACGAGAGCCGTGGTTCTCCACATACGGACCAAAATTGACAAAAGCGCTGGATGATGCCGCGTGAGAAGGAGAAATCTTTGCCTGCAAGATGTTGACTTGTGTAGAGCCGGCTGAACAACTGCTCTGCTCTTTCCTTGTCGCTCTTCTGGTCCTGGAGACATCGTTCACTCTTCGAAGTCGGATAACGACAATGTGTTTTTGGGACAAAATTGAATGGCGAAGTCGTTATGCCACAGCGAGCTAGAGTGTCACAAGCTCTGAAGAACGACACGTTGTCGAATATTGTGCAGAACCTCGCGGACCGAAGTGTCAAGTTTGCGGTCATAGAACATCCAACTGGACCAAGCTGACCGCCTGGTCTCTTGTTGATATCGACGATGAATGGTGTGATGAGTGATTGAGCACCTGACGAACTCTTGAACTTGCTTTTGCATCTCTAGAAACCTTTACGCCGTTCCTTGGGTATCTGTCTTCTCTACCAAAACCGCTCCACGCTCAGTTCAAAGGGCGCTCACCAACCCTCCCTGCCAGTGTCCCATAGACGCCCTATCTCATCAACACCCGCAATGTCACCACATCCTCTACGTGCCCTTCCTACTCCACCCTCACCGCATCCGCAAACGCCTCCCTCGCATTCACCAACCGCGCCGCAACCCCTCTCCCCACCTCCAGCAAACTCAAAACCCACGTTCGCATCTCCACCCACCTCACCGTATCCCCTTCCACCGTCGGCAACCCCCTTTGCCCCACCCGCATCCCCGTCGTGCTCACAAAAACCCGCAGCGCCTTCCGCACCTCATCCACCAAGTCTCCGAGCTCCGCGACCATCACCGTCAGCCTGGACAAGCCCCCACACACCTCCTCATCCCCCCCTTCATTCACCTCCCCATTCTCCTCGCTAGCGTTCCGCAGCTCCCTTAGGCGCGCCGCCAGTGTCTCACTCCAGGTCCTTGCCCCGTAGATTGCTTGGCTGATCTCGCTGGCGCCAGCGTTCCAGTCGGAGAGAAACTCGCGCGTGATGAGTGCGGTGTTGGGCACGAGGTGGCGCCCGTCGTGGGGGACCATGAAGAAGATCAGGCCTAGTTTGCGGTAGGCGTTCTCGGTTTTCGCCAGGGCGCTTTTGGTGGTGTGGTGTTGGGTGTGGCGGAGGGTGTGGATGGAAGAGAAGGAAAGGGGGTGGATGTGTTCCATGGTACTTTTGGGGTTTGTGAAGGGTGGTGTTGGTGGTTTCGTAGTCAGTACTGTCGTGCAAAGGAGGTTGGAGCTTCGTGTCCGGTTGAAAAGCTTGAGAAACAGAACGGTAAGTTGAAATGAAGACGTCCCTAAGCAGAAAGTTCCAGTAAGTGTGAATGCAAGTAAATGGGGGTTTTCACAATGGCTGCACGTTCGCTCCTTCCATTCTTGTCCCCGGCACAAGGCGCGCTCAGGAATCCAAGCGTCCGCTTTGCCACTCACACTTTCTTTCATATAACCTTGTCGCATGGCACATTCTCGGCCGGTAAGGTGCAGATCAAGCGTCTGGATATATAGCGAGCCCTTGAGCACGAAACGATTGAAACGACGTAGCTGATTGAGTAAGGACGAACGCTCACGGAGCAGAGGTCGAATGGGGTCTTACAGTAAGAGACAGAAGTTTGCAGGTAGAAAAGCGATCTCTTCGCTTCAGAGCAAAGAATTCTAGTGTCGTGATTTAAATTTGTTTGCCTCTCGCAACTACCTTTCATCGAGAGGTTCCACGAGCGCTTGCTTTGAGACTGGAATTCGGTACTTTCGCATGATGTGGTACTTTGACACATTTCTCCAAGCCCTCAAAAATTGTTGTGCTGTCCTAATCTCAAACTCATGCTGCTAAGGCAATTGGTTCTAGAGACTGTGAGGTTTGGTCCCAAGAACCACTCAGCCGGTCCGAATTACTTGCAAACAAGCCGTAAAGGCGCGTCAAAGTCCCCTTTTGTACCATCTGCGCTTGTTCGGCCTTTTGATGTGCGCGAACTCGACTGCTCTTGCCTCAGCCTGGGCCTCGTATTCTGTGTCTTTCTTCTCTGCTCTGCCTCTTCTGCGATAGACAAGCCAGCTAACGACCAAGATTGCCAGGATGAGGAGCCCGCCGCCCAATCCGAAGCCCAGACTGATCGCAGCAACATGTTGAGGCTTCGTGCCGGTAGGAAGAGGGTAGCGATAATGGCTGCTGTATTTATGCAGCGCCATTGTAAATGTCTCGGTGGTGAAGAGAAGGTTGGGAGTGTCGGGCTATAATTGTGTCTTCGTATACGAGTGTTGATAAGGGGAGTGTGTCGACCAGGAGGTTGGAGGCCCCTGAGCCCTTTTCGAGCTTCAAATCGACAGTTTTGTATATTCGAAGGTTGCAGCAAACAATCAAGTTTCAAGATAGATATATCGTGGATGACTCCAGCGCGGCGTTTCATCTACATTGGTTCGCTTCATTTGACCTCAGGCAATGTGACATGTGCTTAGCATGATGTAGATAGATCTGAATCTCCTAACCAAGACGCTCTCGGCGATCGCATATGATCCTACTGCATGGACGCCCAGGGCTATGTGACCACGCGCTCGATCTTTTCTTCGAGACAGGAGATGCCATTGAACCGGGCCTTCTGCTAATCCAGCGGTCCACGTTCCATGGAGTGGTATGGAATAACAAAAGGGTCACTAATGCGGGTTTGAGGTCTTTGTTCACGGCATGGTACATGGCAAAGGAACGATGGGAGTTTTTCCAAAGGAGATAAGAAGCACAGAAGCCCAGAAATTTCGTCCAGCGCAAGCAGTATCATTAAGTCTGAAATTGCTCTTCTTGATCCTTGTGAAGCTTTGTGAGGCTAGCCTCATCCCTCGACTTCGAGGCTGACGAGCCTCGTGTGGAATACGTCGAAATACTTTTGCCTGCAAGCTAGCACTTGAGAGATCTGCAGTGAGCTCCATCAGTGGAAGTGTTCGTACCTGTGGCATCGTCAGACACCGTGTTGCCCATCACCCTGGAGCCGAACACGATGCAGCATCTGCTTGCTTGTGAACCTCCATTTCAATGAAGGGACGCTTGTTGAATGTATCGGCAGACTGGGCATGCCAGACCTTGCTTAAAACTTGTTTACGGGGATATCTTCAGGAATTTGGAAAAAGAACACTTGACAAGACGAGGGTTTGGTTGCGAAATATCTATCATCTCAGCCTGCGCTCGTGCGGTCGAACAACAAATAGAAGCAGGATCAAGCAGGCAACACTTGCTCCTAGTTCGCCGCCGCTTTATCGCAGAGTTTTCCTGGCTTGCTTTCCCTCGTGCAAGTGTTGTCAAAACCGCACTTGGTGCGGCGCGGCAACATGCTTTTAAGCCTTCTTCCGACCTCGTGGAGACATGTTAGTTGATGTGTCCTGTGCGGACAGCTCTCATTGTCTTTCCAAGATCATTCAAGGTTTGAAGAGCCACACGACATTTCTCTGTACGGTGGATCCCATCTGTCGTTCCGCCAGGGCTTTCCTCTGCAGGGAAAAGTCTCTTCCAACTTCACAATAGCCTCGTTGAGCGTGCCGGGTGTATGCAACGAGCGCTCCTTTGCCCCTGAACACTTTGATCTACTGAGTTACAGTCCGCACAATGCACGGCCAAGTATACGATAAATCCTGATCAACGGGCTCAGACGTTTGAGCCTGGAACTGCCCACCACATCGGCATGGAGCTACGGGCGTTGGCCGACGCTGTCCGAGACGTCCTGATCGCACATTTGATTGGGTGCCGGGGCATCATGGCGACGATGATCACGAGAGGAGCGCCCCAAGCGCAAGTATCGGCAAGTGTCGAGTGCTCGAGGAGATTGTCACGAAGATGGCCAACAAGGCCGAGAAATATCTGGCACAGAGGCAGAAGCTTCGGGCCTTAAAGGCATGACACCATTCTTTCCCTTTGGTCTGAGCGACGGCTAACTTCTATCATAGGCCGCAAACACATCATCCAGAAAACATCGACTTCGAGGATGGGGGCTTGGGGAGGCTTCTCTTCTCGAGAACCTGCTGTCTTGTGTCCTTGGGCTGAGCCATGGTTTTTACCAAGGGAACTAGTCAGCCACACGTTCTTCTGCTTTTCAGTTCCGAGAGAGTGTCCAAGGTCGACAGCCGGACAATTTCAATCGGCATCAGCTTTCAATTCGCAAAGCGTGCATGCTTGCCTGATCTTGAAGCCGTCGCGGGTCAAAAAAACGCGCAGGGTGCTCTCATCTTTCTTTCGTCGATCGTCGCTCCACTTATGTCCATTCACCTCACCTGATAGGCTCGTTGATTCCAGCACCTTTTCGAAGGACAACATCCTTCTCGCGACCGGGACACAGATCAAAAGCTCTCAGCGGCGCCTTTTCGGGCCCGGTGTTGCTGCCACCACGATCACTGCCGTCAACGACACTTCGACGGCTTCGATTTGATATCGACTGAGTGTTCCCCAGCTCGAAGACCTACACAACGAGTAGCACGCATCTCAAGATGGCGGCCCCCAACATCGGACAGGACCGCAACGCCGGCTATGCGACTCTCGCTGTCCAAGCCAACATGTCCCACCGGCCTGGGACAGAGGCCTTGCGTCAGGAGGGCGTGTTGGAGATAAACAAGACCCGCGCGCGCGCTTGCGCTACACTTGACCAGGCGCTAATCGAGAAGGTGGCAGAGGCATTTGCGCGCGCGGGCGAAAAGCACGTCGGCTTCCAGCTGGTGCGGCTGGCCGAAGTGCTCACCCACGGCATGACTCTGCATACAGTCGGGGCTTGTGCAGAGCTCTTGGGTCACTTCGCCGCGCAGTGTGTCGGGCAAGAGATGGAAGCGTGCGCACCCTTGGAGGAACTGAAACGTGACATTGACGAGAGCGTAAGGGAGGTGGCTGCAGCAGGACAGGGGCGCGGGGTGTGAAGTCTTGAGGTTACGGTCATCTTCTTGCCCAAGCAAAAAAGCATCTCACAGGGTGACAAGCCCAGGGATGTGGGGAGATGGGAATGTTGAAAAGACCACGTTGAAGGGGGCCGGAAAGTAAGAAGTCTGTGTGTCATGACACCGCGCACTCGCATTCGCGTTCCAAAGGCTGTCTCTTTACTTATTGGCGAATGGGGACGAAAAGGGAATGTTGGCAGGTTCAGAGGAAAGGCATGACACAAGGAGCGAAAGGAGAAAGGGGGTGTGGTTATCCTTGCCGAATATGAGCCGAAGAGATTACTAAGACGTTAATGCATCAACCAACAAGCCTCTCAGAAAACTCGTGACCAGTTTACCGCCCCAGTGTCGGGGCAAGCCCGGCCATTATTATTTTCACGCCTCTCTCTCAATATCGAGTCTAGCAGCCAGATGTGTCACTACAGGTACTACGACCACCGCTGCTCTTCGACTTCTGCGGTCACGACTATTTCCACCTCCGCTGCGGTGATCGTTCCTCTGCAGTCCTCTGCCGCTGTCCTTGTATTCGTTTCCCCTGGCCGACCTGCACGCCAAAGCATCCCAGCCCGATTCCCCACGTCTGGATACTGCGAGCAAGAGCACACGACTACTCTGCAGGAGAGACAACATCTTACTGGGCGTGATTGATTCCAACCAGCATGGCCACAGCTACTGGTATGCTTTTTCCATTCTTGTTCATCATCTTCGCTGTGGCCGCTCGATCGCTACCCACAGCACGATATTTACGCAGACGTACTGACCGTCTAATTCGGCCCAGCAGGCTATTCGAGCCCACCGGCCTTCTCGCGCTCGTCCCCTCTCTCGCTCCCTCGCTCGCCCGACACCGCGTCCCCCATCTACCCTGACCGCGCCATTCGTCCGCTGCCTCAGCATCGTCTGAAGGCCCGCCTCTCCCCCGCGCAAGCATCGAAGATCGTCTACCCCTCCGAGCCTCCCCCGATTCCCGCTCCTCTCATCAACATTGGCGGGCCGGGGGCAAATGTTCAAGCCTCGAGCACAGTGGACAGAGAAGGGACGCATGGTCACTACCTGCACCATCATCCTCATCACGAGGAGTCATCGGCGCACAACCATTGCACTTGTGGCGAAGATGGGGACAGTGGCGATGAAGAGGTGGAATTCGACCACCCAGACTACCGCTACGCAACGCCGACAGCGGTCAACGGCGCTGGCAGGGTGTTGGACAATGTGCAACGCCGTTTGAAGGAGGCCGCTCGCTTTTCGAACAAGCCCCCTCCCCCTGGGTCTACTGCTTCATCCGCAGACGGATATGAGAGCTTCGAGAACACGAGCAACAAAAAGAAGCGCAAGATTCCGCTTTCGAGCGCATCCAGCATGCATCAGAGCCAACTGAGCGCTGAAATGGCAAGTATGGGCATTAGTGGCGGAGTTGATGGCGCGGCGGATGAGGTGCTCGGAGGAGGTCCGCTGAGCATGCAACAGCACTACGCTGCTCCGCCCGCAGGGGCGGTCAATTCGGGCACTGGAATCAGTGGTGCTGGAAGAGGGCGATACGGAAGGCAGAATGGCCGCGTGGATCACAGCGTCAGGCGTCCCCTCGGCAGTTCTAGCATGAGCGCGGTCAACGGATACAATTCACGACTGCCTGCGGCCAATGGTAGCGACATGAAGGCTGGAATAGGTACGTTCAAACCATGGGATCGATCAAGGCGGAGGTCTTGGTCCTCTTTGCCGTGTGTGACGGGATCATCCCGGGTAAACTCGGCGTTGCAATGTTTCGAGGCTGACATCAAATTCCTTTCTTATTCGTAGACGCAGGCATCGAAAACATCAACGCGGGCGGCATCATCTCACAAGCCATCAAAAGTGCCGCCGAGCAGGGCCCGTTGACGCCGCAGCAGAAAGGCCCAGAAAACGCGTCCCTGCTGCAGTCGGCCACGTCTAGCGCTTCCAACACCGGCAACTCAAAGACCCAATTCACCTTCGCTGTCGAGTCTGCTAGTGCCAGTAAGATGGGCGATCCAGAGTGGGCGGACATCGCTGCCGGCCAGGCTGGCTACGCCGCCCCCTACGGCAGCCCTACTTCAAATCGCACCTCTACTAATGGGTACACGCCGGGGCCGGGTGGTAGAGGCATGAGCACTCAAGGCACCCAGACTACGCCCTCGCTCCGGAGCGGGAACCATCCGATGCCGAACCACGCCGGTCGTCCTCCTCCCGCGAATGCGCAACAACCTCCTCCGGCGCAGCAATCCCCTGCTCCCCCTTCGAAACCCAAACCACGTCGTAGCCGCTCGAAGGAGTATGCGGTGGCCGCCCGCCAGCGTCGCCTGCAGCAAGAGTACACCAACTACCATCACCCTCCCAACCGAGAAAACATGTACATTTGCGAATTCTGCGAATATGAGGACATCTTCGGCGTCCCACCAATAGCTCTGATCCGTCAGTACGAGGCCAAGGATCGAAAGGTGCGCAAGGCCGCAGCCGAGAAAGAGAGGCTCCTGGAGAAAGCGAGGTCAAAGAGTCGCAAAGGCAAGAAGGGCAATAAGAAGGGCTCTCAGCAAGGAAACAACGGCAATAGCGCTCCCGGCACCGACCCCCGCTACGACCCGCAAGCGCCGCCTCCTCCGAATGATGAGGCCGAGGATTACTACGAAGATGAAGGAACATACGCGGATGAATACGAGCCAATGGATCCTGAGGACGAGGACGACGAAGCATACGCCACGGAAGCGCACTACCCTCCGCCTCCGCCCAATGACCACGCCCACTCAATCGCAGCGCGCGCTGGCCAGGGCGGCGAGCGGGAAGGCCGTGGATAGCTTGTGCAGGTGGCGGTGTCGGCGACGCTGACGGCGCTGATGGCCTGGATGACGTACGAAGTCATGTTCCTCGACGGGATGGGGCGGGCTGGGCTTGAAGTCTAGCCTCCTAGAGCTTTCGAGAACCAACCTCGACCCGCCAGGCTGTAGATCAACTCGTCTCGCGCTGCCCGGTGCTCCACCGCGAAGTTGTCTATCGCACTCGTTGTGCACTTTCTGCGATATCGTCTTTTGCCTGTTCTCCTTTGACTTTAGCGCGGCGTTTGGCATGTGGGTTTCGGCCTCCCCCTGGTTTTTCTGTTTCGACCCCAGCATGCGCCAAATGGCGCATGGCGTTCGCGCTGCCTTTCCGCGTGGCACGCATGCGGATTGACGGGCTCTTTACTGTCTTGGCGAAGAACTGACGTTCGATACTCCACTCTACAGCACGGTGAGGCGGATGGGGTGGTGCGCTCGGAGATGGTGGGACTGAAAGGAGAGGCGGGGTGTGGAAGCGAGTGGCTGGACGAAGTGGTCGTTCGACAACAAAAAAAATAATGAAAATAAGATAGCCAGGTGCTGCGCAACCCGCGTTGGCCTGTTCGCTTGCGATTTGGCTGGCTGTGGGAAAGCTGTGGGGGCGGAGGCTGCTGCACATGGAGGCTCACAGATGACGCATGTGTGAGCAGAAGAGATGTAAACGCGTGCGTGTATGCTGAGATACTTGAGGTTGTTAATAGCAAGTGGTTGAATGGTATACTCAGCAGCTTTGAAGAATGCTGGTCGGGGCCGTCTCAGCCATGAGCTCGACCATGGCTACCATACGCTGTAGCACGGCAGGAATTTAAAGAGCAGGATGACCTGACACTGGTCAAAGAAGACGAACCCGCCCAGAGAAAAGCACTGAAAGTAGAAAACAAGCATGCAAGCCACGAGGGCATGTCGTCGGCATTCGATCATTGGCCGGTCCTCTTGCATATGTTTCATTGTGCGAATGTGTAATCAGTCGGTCAGCCTTCTGCAGCCTCATCGACATTCGCAGCAGCTACCCTGTGCGGCTTCCCCCTGCCGCACGATATCTCCTAGCGATGTCTCTAACAGCACATTCTACGTTTTAACGAACCTGTGAAACTTCCCAAAGCTCCAAGCTTCCTTTTTCTCGGGACGATCTACAAGGCCTCGACGATCTACCCCGCGGGCTGAGGTCATGATCACGAATAGCGATGCTGACGGATGAATGGACACGCGATGGGGAAACTCATTTTAAAGTTCGATTTGCAAGAACCTGAACGCTGATCAGCTTACCTGGTGGTGATGGTTAAGTGACAAATGTATCCTGAGTGAGGAACATGGAGGTTAAGGTAGCGCAGTGGTAGGTATCTTCGTACTATGAACTACTGCAAGGAAGGTACCTCAATACCTCTCATCGCCGCTTCTACCAAACAGGCAGGTCCCATGCAGCTGACGCTCCGCACTCACAATCTGCAAGTCACAAATGCTCCACAATGGGAGCCTCGAAGGACCACACGCGCTTCATCCCCGTCAGATCCTCGCAGCCGACTCTGCTATCTCCCCAACTTCTCCGCAAGCCACGCCCCGCTTGGCGCAGGGTATCAAGAGTCGGCGTTGGAGCTTCGCGGGGCTTGGGCCGAGTGCTTGTGCGGTCTTCGCTGTCATTCGGCGGGCGTGGCGGCGGTGGCGGGAAAGCTTCGAGAAATGGGCAGGGGATGGGGGGGAGCTGGTTAGTTGTGATGGTTTTCAGGACTATTCTAACTCGCCCTTTTGCTCGCTTGGTCAGACGACGAGGCTGACGGATCTATGCACAGTGGTTGTTGATGAAAGGTGTGACTTGATGCGTGGACGGTAGATGTGATATGTAAAGTGATCTCATGATCTAGACGGCATTGTAGCTATGTATGTAGACGGGCCAAACGTCGGTGCGATCGAACGGCAGGTGGTGGAATGAGGAGGTGGCGTGTCAGTGCTAAGCATGTGTGGGGAAGTCTATCCTGGTGTTGCACTTTGGGTCGAGAGGTGGAGCATCATCCGCCCGAAAAACGAGGGAGCGTCGTTCAAATAGGAAAGCGAGGGATCGCTGTTCTGTCTGCTGTTCTTTGCACTCCCCTCTTTCCTTTGCTTCCCTCGATCCGACCACGGCTGCTCCTGCGTGAACACCGCAAAGATGAGGAATCAAATGGACGCCGGGTGGTTCTATTCCCCCAGCCAGATTGCCCGCTACATCCCTTCGCGCTTCACCTCGTTGGCGCCTCCGCGGACGGAGCTCAAGAACCCATGGGCCATCATCAAGCAGCTCGACCTGCACCAGTGGAACATGTTCCTTGTTGGCCTGGCGGCATGGAGCTGGGATGCGTTCGACTTCTTCACCGTCAGCTTGTGTCTGACAGAGTTGGCCGAGGAGTTCGAGCGAGACCCGTCTGATGTGTCGTGGGGCATCACGATCACGTTGATGCTGCGATCGGTCGGTGCGTTGATCTCTGGGAGCATTGGAGACAGATATGGGCGGAAGTGGATCATGATTGTCAATCTGTTCTTCTTCATCGTCTTCGAGCTCGCCTCGGGCTTTTGCAACGACCTGAACTCTTTCCTTGGCGTGCGAGCGCTCTATGGCATCTGCATGGGGGTAAGAACTATCAACATTCGCGAACAAAATCTACAAAGCTTACACACACTCAGGGCTTGCTCGGTCCCGCCGCCTCGACCGCGCTCGAAGACCTTCCCTACGACGCTCGGGGCATCCTCTCCGGCCTCTTCCAGCAGGGCTACGCCATCGGCTACCTTCTGGCAGCAGTCTTCTACCGTGCCCTCGTCCCCACCACGGCGAATGGCTGGCGATCGTTGTTTTGGTTCGGGGCGGCGCCTCCTGTCCTCATCATAATATGGCGTTTCATGCTCCCGGAAACGAACCACTTCCAGGTGCTCACCGCCGAGCGAGAGGCTAGACAAGCTGAGCAAGCCCGGGTCCGCCAGGCGACCGGCGAAAAAGCTGGCGTGCTGAAGGAGTTTCTCAAAGATTCGAACAAGGCTTTCCGTGAAAATTGGTTCCTATTCGCATACATGGTGGTTCTGATGGCCGGGTTCAACAGTGTATCGCACGGCAGCCAGGACTTGTATCCGACCTTCCTCAAAAGCCAGGTCGGGAAGACCGCCACGGAGACGGTAAGTGTTGACGCGTCGATGCTGGGAGACCAATGACTGACAGCTTGAGCAGACTGTCATTACTGTGGTAGGGCAGATTGGTGCCATCATTGGCAGCACATTCATCGGCTACACCAGCAGCTTCATGGGACGCCGGCTTGCCATGATGGTTTCCTGCGTGTTCGGAGGTGCCCTCGTACCAGCCTATATGATTCCACGCAGCGATGCTCTGATCGCTACCACATTCTTTGAGCAATTTTTTGTGGGCGGTGTGTGGGGTCCAATGTAAGCGCTGGTTCTGTAAGGAGATGGATTTGTGGTCTGATGCTAAGGCCAAACAGTCCCGTCCACCTCATCGAGCTCAGCCCGCCAGTGCTACGATCGCTCTTCTACGGTTTTACTTATCAGCTCGGTAATCTTGCGTCTTCGGCCGCGTCTACGATCGAGTCCACCATCGGCGAGCGGTTTCCCCTGCCCCCGGGACCGGGTGGCGAAGAGCGTTACGACTACGGCAAAGTCATTGGTAGGTTTGATTTCTTGCCGATGCAATCGATCATCAAAATGCTGAAATTGCTTCAGGTATCTTTCTCGGCGCTGTCTGGGCGTACATTCTGCTCTTCACTTTCGTCGGCCCCGAGATGAAGCAGGAAGAACGTAACGAAGAAGCAAAGGCAGTGCTGGAATATGAGGAAATGCGTTCTCGTGGCGTTAGTCTGAAAGAGATCGGGGCGGCTAGAGCGAAGGTCGACAAGCCGGACGCAGAGGCGAATGAGTTGCACGTTGATAGCATGGAGGCGCAGAAGGAGAAGGGAGAAAAGAGGCACGTGGAGCATGTGTGAGCCATGGCGGGCAGATGGGGTGGGCTGTCTGTGGTGAATGTAAGGGAGTGTTCTGATCTACTCTCGAGCAATAAATGTATGAAATGTTACGAAATGTCGATTTTAGCAAAGCCGCGTCATGCACTAGAAAGAAAGAAGTTACCTGGAGTCTTGGCCAAGGGTCGCAATCAGATACAGCCTGAGGCCGCAAATTTTCGGTGCACCTGCCCGAATGAGACGGCATGAGAGCGTCATCGCTCTTTCCTGTGCCTGCTGTCTGGTTTGGTGGGATCGAGGGGCTTCGTTGCGCAGAAGTACCCTTCCAAGCATCACAACACAACTTCATTTTTTCTTATGCTTTCTCCAACGCGCAGGGCGCATACACTGAAATACCACAAGGAAGCATTGAGAAATCACTACATCTCGAACAAATACAAGCATCGTCCGTCCTGCAGGTTCGGAGTTGTTGCTCTCAGTGACATCAGGTTCTACAGCATACAACACAGAATGCAAGCGCCTAAAGTCAACAAGGTCGGGCCTCTGCCTATTGAAGAGGCTAAGTGGACGGAATTGCGCAAGATCGAGGTAATTCATTTCACTCCTTCAATCATTTGCGAACAGCGAACTGATTCGAGTCATTCTATTAGTGGACAGACCAGGTAACACCCTCACTACCGTCTGCCCCATCAACTCCTCGCTCACGACTACCCCTCAACAGACAGGCAAAAACCGCGTCTGGGAAGCCGCAGCGCGCAAAACCCGGGGCTCCTCTGGAGTCGACGCCGTCGCCATCGCCCCCATCCTGCGCCACCCCAACAAGCCCCTCTCAACCATGCTGGTGCTGCAGTACCGCCCGCCCGTGGACGCGACCTGCGTCGAGTTCCCCGCGGGCCTGATTGACGAGGGCGAGACGCCGGAGCAGGCCGCCGTGCGCGAGCTGAAGGAGGAGACGGGCTACGAGGGGACCGTGAGTGGCGTGAGCCCTTGTTTGGCCGCGCAGCCGGGCATGACTGAGGCGAGGTTGCAGGTACTTGAGAGCAGTCCGACGATTGTTTCAGATCCGGGGTTGACGACGGCGAATATGCAGGTTCGTCATCCTCGTTCCTTCGTTTGTTCCTCTCATTGGGTGTGAGTGGTTGACACTGACGACGGTTTTTTTTTTCGCGTGTTTCGCAGATGGTCACGATCGAGGTCCAGCTGAACGAGGGCGATAGAATGCCCGAACAAAAGCTGGATGAGGGTGAACACATCGAGCGCATCATCGTGCCGCTCGCCGAGCTCTACGACAAGTTACACGGTAGGTTCCACACGTCATTCAAAGAATTTTCCCTCCGAACAGATAGTGATTGGATTACAGCCTTGGCAAAGGAAAACGGGAAGACTGTCGATGCCAGGTAAGTCGCACTTTCATGTCCGCCCTGGCAAACCGAGGAGATTAAATTGACACTCGCCACTAGGCTGTTCCACTGGGCTCTCGGACTGCAAATCAGCCAGAAGCTGGGCATCTCAGGCTGATGCATCAGACACAAACTACAGATATTGCTGCTCAAGGCTTTGTCCCCGACATCTACGTCGCCTTCGTCGCGTTCGGAATGAGAAGCGGATCACCTCTGCTCGAGGACTCGCGAGGGAAAAGCCAGTCTTCGCACATATAGCTGAGCGACGAGAAAGAGGCATTCCCGAACCCATGAATGACTTGAAGAGCAATCCCATTTCCACGACGCCCCGCCCCTAAACCCCCCGATCAATCAC
>JAWXCT010000108.1:525477-535768 GCA_034509035.1 Saxispiralis lemnorum
GTCGGGGCCTGGGGAGGGCGTGAAGGTGGGGGGATGCGTTTTCTCGTCGACGTACATGTTGCTTGTGAGGCCGGTGAGCGCGCCGAGGTCGTGGTGCGTGGCGCACCAGTCGTCGTCATTGTCGGTTGTCTTGGGAGCATGGGCGCCGTCGGAAGGTGACGGCTCGTCGGGCGTGGGGAAATAATGCAGCAGTCGCGCCTTGGTCGCGACACTCCCCCTCACGACCCGCTCCAGCACCCCGTCCTCGTACCCCTCGATCCGTGCTTTCCCGTACCGATCACAGCTGCGCGCCACCTGCGCCGCGACCCCAATAATGAGATGGCACAGCGCCTCGAACGACGCCTCAAAGCCCGGCAGCACAGCCTCTTCGGGGTAGATGTTAGGCGTTGTGAAGGACGGGGCGCCGGGGTAGAGATCTCGGGCCTTGGCCTCCAGCGCGGCGTCGTGCACCGGCTGCGCGTAGAAGGAGCCCTTTTGCGTGTCGTAGCGGCCCGAGGCGAGGGTCTCTTTGCCGTGGGACCAGCCGACGCCGTATTTGGAGGCGGGGTGCTCGAGTGCGGCCAGTTCGTGCGCGGGCAGGTTGGCGAGGTAGGACGAGTTGCTCAGCACGCGGTGGCGGAGGGTGTGGTATTCTTCTGGGAGGTTGCTGACGAGGATTATGCCGAGAGAATCGGGGCCGAAGGCTGACTCCAGGGTTTCGAGGGAAACGGCGTTGTTTTGGAGGTCTTGTAGGGTCACTGAGACCGGTTTGGGGAGGTCGACCATGTTCGAGTAGAGACGGACAGTTTTTGGGGGTCCCGAGGCGCAGACAGTGGTTGATATATTCGAATTTCGCAACGAGTTGATCCTTTGATTTGGAGGTTCCCGGCTTGGGTTCGTAGTGTTTGAGTATCTGCAGTCAATATGTATATCTCACCCGCGGAGAAGAGTGGAGTCTGCGGAGTAAAGATGGAGAGGACGTCGGCGATCGCCGCAACTGCCTCTTCCGTCACGCTACAGCACCTAGCACGCGCAGAGGGAGAGATACGGCGCAACTGATAATAAGAGCACAAAAACCTCAACAAACAGAATTCGAACAAAGCAACATCGCATTTCCCTCAGGTACAGGTCTCCGGTCCCAGCTAAGCGACTAGGGGGTATCTCGCGGCGCGCTCTGGCGCAGCAAACCCGCAGCATTAGAGGCGAGAAACAGAAGCAGCAATAAAAACCCCCCGAGCATCCGTCGTGGTGTGCTCGCCTTCCTTCCCGCGTGAACACCTCGCTAAAAAACAGACCTGTCCCAAGAGTCGAGAGCAGAAGCACCACGACGCCCGTTGCCCCTCGCGCAGAGGTGGAAAGCAGCAGAGTCGAATCCCGCGACTCCCACTCCTTCCATCCTCCCTTCGAAACATGAACACGCCCCATCTCAACCGTCCCCAAAACACAGCATCCTCACCTCACAATCATCACTTCCACTCGCGACCCTCGAGTCACTCAGCCACGTGCACGTGACAGGCCCCGCATGCCCCGTAAAGGTCCTCTCGCACTTGCCCGTGCGCGGGTCCCAGACCTTCATCATGCCGTCCTCGCCCCCCGAAACCAGGCGCAAGTGGTCTGCCGCCAGCGCCCAGATGCCCTCGACGTGGCCGAAGAAGGTGCGCACGCAGGCGCAGGCGCGCGGGACATGAGAGTTGGTGAGCGGGTCCGTGGGCAGCATGACAAAGGGCGCAGAGGGGTCGGTGTGCGAGGGCTCGGGGGGAAATTGGCGGTCTTGTTGGACGTGGGTGTCCCAGAGGCGGATGGTGGAGTCAAGGGCGCCGGTGAGCATGTAGCGCGGGGGTGCGGGGCGGTCGGGGTTGGAGGTCCAGAAGGAGAGGTTGGCAGGGCTGGAGGTTTCGTGGGGGTGGTAGTGAGGGTCGGGGGAGCCGACGCTGCTGGATTCGTCGTCCGTTTCGGTGTGATGGCGGCTGGGCGCGTCGAGCTCGAATTCGGCGGGGAGGAGTTCGAGCGATTGCACCTGGCCCACATGTCCCTCAAAGACCTTGATGCAGCGGTGAGTGTCCAGGTCCCACATGCGGACCGTCAAGTCATCGGAGGAAGAGAAAACAGCGCGAGAGGCCTCGTCTACTTTGACGCAGTTGACCCAGTCGGTGTGGCCGCGCAAAAGGAAGGTCTGTTTGGTCTCAAAATCAAGTATGCGTACAGTCTTGTCCATGGACCCCGTGGCCACATAGCGACCAGCAAAGTGTAGACAAATGATGCCCATTGTCTGGTGAGCGGGAAAGTGCCTAACTTGCTCGCCCGTCTTCCAGTTCCACATGCGTAAAGAAAGGTCGAGGCCGGCTGTCATGAGCTTCGAGTCGTCAAATTGCAGACACCTAATTCCGCTGGTGTGACCTTTCAACGTTCTAATCTCCTCACCGGTGTGGATGTTCCAGACCTTTGCCGTGTTATCATAAGATCCAGATATGAGGACGTTATCGTCAAATTGAACCGCCATGACACCGTTAGTGTGACCTTTGAAGACTCGCGTGCTGCATCTGCCGTACTTCCACGCCGTGCCGACCTTGAATCGATCCTTGTACACGTCCTTCCACGGCCTCTTGTGCGGGCGAGGAGCGAAATACGCGTCATCGCTGCTCGGCGGCACCGTAAGCCGCCTGTGCGAGCTTGGGCAAGGGCGCTTAGAAGACTCGGGGGACGGCATGCCATTCTCGACGGGGCGCTTTGTGCCCAACACGGCCGAGCTTGCTGCGGGTTCGAGTGGAAGGGCCGGAGCATTTGTGTTATCCTCAGGGAGAGGTGTGATGGCGGGTGACCATTCATTAAGCCCTTTCCCAGTCGCGCGCAATTGAATCTGTCTCTTTTCGATCCTCAATCTCTTTCTTTCCAGCAAAGGCAGACCCCAGCCGCACTTCGTACATTTGCGGTCGATGTGCTGCTCACACATCTTATGCCAGACCACGTCATCGTCCGCCAGCATCCTCCACCTCTGGCTCACCTGCGAAGCTTTGCAAAGTGAGGTGGTATCGAGGTAGCAGAGAATCCTAAACCCAAGCTCCGGAGGAAGGGCGGCGAGGAAGTCGATCTTGATCAAATCGCGAATATTGGCGGAAATGAAGGAGAGTTGGGGGAAGCAACACTGGGTAAGGATGCCCTGCAGCATTAGGTTGCGGTGCTTCGGGGGCGCAGCGGAGAAGAGCGACCAAACATGGGAAATGGCCTGCTGGTCCGACTGCGACAGCGTCGCAAGCTCATTCTGCAGCTGCTCCATGGAGGGCTCGTCGGCCTGGCGACGACACTTGAGGTCGGGGCGATGGCGGTAGCAGAACTTGGTGTCGTGGCTCTGCTGCTGCTCAGGCTCCTCCTCCTCTCCCTCCAGGTCGCCCGCGCCGGGCGCGAGGCCCCCGTTGGAGGGATTGTACTGCATGGGAATGTGCTCGGCGAGGAAGGGGCGCACAGTCTCCTCGGCGTGCTTGGAGCCGGCGGGCAGGCGTATGTTGTGTTCGAGGTCGTGGTCGTTGTCGACGTCCTTGCGGTGGCGGTTGTGCAGCGAGTCGTGCTCGTGGTCGTGGCGGCACAGGTGACCTTCCAGCTCGGCCTGCCGCTTCCCTGCGTCGTCGTCGGGGGTGGGCTGCTGGTGACGCATGGCGGGATCACCTCCTGAAAATTGCGACAGCACAGCAGAGGGATTGCGCGATGATGCTGCCATATTGGGCACCTGCGCGTTTCAGCCGCAGCAAGGCGACATCAAGGTAGGAAGGAGCAACCCGTCCGGGGCGAGGAGTAGGTCACTCGGGGTTGGCCTGTCGATCGGAAGAGGATACGGTTGCGGGATCGGGTCGGCCGCGAGGAAATGCTCGAATGGGGCCGGCGGACAGGATATGAGCAAAGGAGGCGGAGGTGTTGTCGTCAGGCAAACCTCAAATGTCGTGCTCTGGCGGGTGTCTTGGTGCGAATGGGGAGAAGAGGTCGGGCGGGCGCAGCGGATTGCGTGCGTGGAGAAGCGGAAGAGTAGTGGCGCCCTCGGAAGCCGGGCAACGAACCGCCACGGCGGATCTGACAATAGACAAAGCCACTGACGGGTCCGAAGGGGTAAATGCTCGAATCTCCTTGCAATTGGGGGATTGCGTGATGGTTTGCTACTTTATATCATTGACGAAGAGAAGATTGCAATCGTATACATCCGACAAACACAATGCGAAAGACGGCAAAAGCACCTTCTATTTCGTAACTCTTCATCCATCTTCATGGCCACGCGAGCAGCATCCGCCGCTTGCGATATCGATCATCCAGAGGCGCCCCAACGCCCCGGCGCCCCGGCCTGTCGCTCCCAGCCCGTCTTGTTTGCCATGCGGAGAAAGGCGGTTTGTCGCCGGCTCGGATCAAAATATAACGGCGCCCTCCTCCTTCACGAGATACCGTGTTCCATCTCCCCATTCACACGATTTCGCTCGCCTTCAAACTCGAGGACTCAAAATCGAAGCAAAATGACACATAAAATATCGTCCACCGGGGTAATCGTTGACCGTCAGTCCCTTCCTGGCCGCGAGACGGACTTTTTCGATGGTCGACTGCCATTTCGCAGAACGCCATGAATATCGTCCTCCCCGCCCTCTTTCGCCCCCGCAGCGAGGCGGGCCGCCGGCAACCACAAGCGACCACCTGTGCACCTGCCTGGGACCGGGAGTGCCTGAGGCCTTCATGTGTCTCTCCCCAAACCCCTCAACCGCATCGCTCTTTCCTCTTCCTCGAAGATATCAACCCGTTTGTCGGCTTCATTTGATCACCTGAACGACCAAGCTTGGACCCCTGATGCTGCGTAACCTTGTTTGATGACCCGGTTTGTCGCGTTACTGAGATCGCTACCATGACCTCCGACACCACCTCCGCCAGCTCCTCCCCTCCATCCCCCTCCCCCTCTCCCCCAGATTCTCCAACTCAGGGCTCTGTTGAACCCCCCGGTCTCGAACGCCTTGTCCAACACTTTGTCGTCGCCAAATCATCGCTGAGTTCAGCTGCTCACGTCCAGCGCGCCGGTGCAATTGTAACCGACTCGCGAACGTTGATCGAAGACATGGCCTTGACCAACGCCGCCAACATGACTGCTCGCAGCATTGTCGCTGCCGAAGCTTCAATGGTCGAGCTGATGCGCACCTGCGTTGTCGATGCTGCTGATACCGTGGAAGACGAGTTCCAGTCGACGATCGTTTCGATGGACCAGGCCAATGACCGGCTCTCGCGCACCCTAGAGGAGCTGCGCAAGACCTTTGTCGATCCCACCTTGCGAAGCAAACCTCCCAAGGCCAACAGCGACGGCGAGAATGATGCGAAGAAGCCGGCTAGCGATGATGAAGATCGCACGCAAGCCTCAACCGCCGCACCAGTCACTCTCTACGACTTCATCGACGAGTCCAACCACATCGAGCTCCACGAGTCTCTTCGCGAGCTAATCGACTCCTACAACGAGTCTCGCAATGAACTCAATGCCGATGTGGAAAAGCTCGGTTTCTCAATCGACACCATCGCTAACCTCCAAGCGGAATCCCAAGACCGACCCGCAAGCCCCTCCAACAGGCCCGCCATCTACGACGAACCGCCCCCCGCAATCGACGACCTCTTCCGCGACATCCAAGAGCAAGCCACCACCATGGCCAACCTCCTTAGCAGCCTCGTGTCCCATTACGACCTCTGTGTCTCAGCCCTCAAGCACACTGAAGGCGGCAGCGAAGCAGCCAAACAGGCCATCGCCCCCACCACTGACGCCGCCGCCCCGTCCAACGCCGAGGAAAGCCTCTACAGCCAAACCGCCCCCGCTCCAATCTCAAAGGAAGACCGCGACGCCCTCCTCCGCCTCCTCGAAAGCGACGCGCAGCAAGTCGACGACGTCACCCTCGAAATCCGCGACCGCGCCACCGAACAAGAGGCCCTCTTCGCCCAGCTGCGCGCCAACGCCGCCGCCTTCCACGTGCAGCACAAGACGCTGCGCCTCGCCCACGCCCTGATGCTGGACCTCAAGACCGTGCAGCTGCCCGCGCACGTGCACGCGGCGCGCGCGTTCAAGCTGCGCTGGGGGACGCTGAGGGAGGCTTTCGCGGCGAAGACGGCGGCGCTTGTGGAGCTGAAGGCGACGTATGATAACTTCGTGTCGGGCTATCGGGGGCTGATACGGGAGGTTGAGCGGAGGAGGGTGACGGAGGAGCAGACGCGCAGGGTGGCCGAGAAAGCAGGGAGGGAGTTGAGGAGGTTGCATGAGGTGGATGTTGAGGCGAGGAGGGCGTTTGTGGAGGATGTCGGGGCTTGGTTGCCTGAGGAGATTTGGCCTGAGGCGAAGGAGGGGGGGAGGGGATGGGAGGTTGTGAGGATGGGGAAGGGGGAGCGGACTCGCGAGGAGGATTGAAGTTGCAGCCCACGGCGAATGTATACTTTGCTCGAGGGAGAATGGGTATCGCCCATTGGCACCCTTGGTCTAGGGCGCTCTCTGTCAACGGTTGCCAGTCGTTGGACGAGGCCAACTGCTGCGATTGAGGAGAGCGAGTTTATGTCCCTTCTGCTGATGACCAAGAGCAGCGCTTTTCGGAAACGCTGAATGGTGAGTTTCGCGTGGGAAACCTTCGCCTACTATTAATTTCTCAAGGCAAAGAGATTGAAGCGACCAGCTCCGTTAAACTGGCAGGAGGGGCGTTGACTAACAGCTCTCTGCTGGTGTTGGAGGTCCAATAGGCAGATCTGTGATTGTAGCACCCATGAAAAAGAACGTTTCGATCGATTAGATCACTCTCCCTTTCCCAAATCTCTACATGGGTAAGGTATTGGTTGTTCGATTAAAGCTGTTCGATCGCACGTGATGCTCATGCACGTGATGCGCACCGCCACGGGCTGGCACGCAGCCAATGGCAAGGTTTGATTTTCCGCGGTGGGCATGCCGACACGAGATATCAAACGACCTTCACTTGTTCATCCCTCTCGTCATTCATTCTCGGCGTGATTGTTGTATGTTCACCCCACGCCACGCGCACAGCTGCGGCCGCTCCCTCATCACACATGCGCGGATTCGTCTCCACCTCTGCAAAGCTTCGGCGCCAAAATTTGTCCCCTTGAGTCACGCTAGCAACAGCGCGACTACATCAAAGCTGCCTCACATCCCCTGGCGCGCCACGCACCGCGGCGCAACAACCAGCACCAAACCAAGCAAAAAAAGCAAAACCAAACATTCGCCCGCCATGGCGCTCGACGCCGGCTCAACCGAAACCATGGACCACCTGACCAAGCACCTCGCCACCCTGGGCATCAACACGCTCCCGCAATTCCCCAACCTGCCCCTCTACCCGGAGCACAACCCGGTCGACATCTACCGCGCCATCATCATCTCCCAGCTCCAGAACATCACCGGCGCCGACCCGGCCGTAATCCACCCCGCGGTCCAATGGACGCAGGACCTCAAGCACGGCGACCTGATGCTGCCGGTGCCCGCGCTGCGCCTCAAGGGCAAGAAGCCCGACGAGCTGGCGCAGGAGATCGCGGAGAAGTTCGACTCGCCGCTGATCGAGAAGCCGAGCGCGGAGAAGACGTTTGTGCGCTTCTTCTTCAAACCGGGGCCCTATGCGCAGCTGGTGCTGCCCGCGGTGCTGGAGCAGCGGGACGCGTTCGGATTCAATCCGAACCTGGGCCGGAAGGAGGAGGGCGAGGGAAGGAAGAAGGTGGTGGTGGAGTACTCGAGCCCCAATATCGCCAAGGAATTCCACACGGGGCATCTGCGGAGTACCATTATTGGCGGGTTTTTGATCAAGTTGTATGAGCGGGCTGGGTGGGAGACGTTGTCGATGAATTACTTGGGGGATTGGGGGAAGCAGTATGGGATGCTGAGTCAGGGGTTTGAGAAGTATGGGAGTGAGGAGGAGCTGCAGAAGGATCCCGTGAAGCACTTGAATGAGGTCTATGTGCGGATTAATCAGGACAACTCTGAAGAGCAGAAGCCGGCGAAGAAGCTGGCGGATCGAAAAGAGGAGCTAGAGAAGGCTAAGGTGCCGCCCAAGCCCAAGAAGCCGGCTAAGGGGAAGGAAGCCGGGCCGGCGCCTGAGCACAAGTGGACGGAGGAGCAGGAGAAGGAGTTGCACGAGGTCGCGGCGGAGCTTGAGAAGGTGCAGGAGCAGCTGGTGGCAAAGCCCAGCATCGACGAAAAGGCGCGGCAATTCTTCGCGCGCATGTACCAGGGCGACCAGGACGCGCTGAAGAACTGGCAGCGCTTCCGGCAGCTGTCGATCGACGCGTACATCAAAATGTACGCGCGGCTCAACATTGAGTTCGATGAGTACAGCGGCGAGTCGACGGTCAAGGGCGAGGACATGGAGAAGGCGGCCCAGGTGCTAGAGCAGAAGAACATCAGCGAGGACAGCAAAGGCGCCGTCATCGTCGACCTGGCCAAGCACGGCGCGCCGACCTTGGGCAAAACCCTCGTCAAGAAGCGCGACGGCACCTCGCTCTACCTGACCCGCGACATCGCGGCCAACTTTGAGCGCTTCGAAACCCACGCCTTTGACAAAATGATCTACGTCATCGCCTCCCAACAAGACGTGCACGTCGCGCAGTTCTTCAGAATCCTCTCCCTGATGGGCCCCCCTTACTCGGACATCGTGGCCCGCTGCGAGCACATCACCTTCGGCATGGTCAAGGACCCCAAAGGCCAAACCATGTCGACGCGCAAAGGCACCGTCGTCTCGCTGGCCGACAGCCTCGACGCGGCGCGCGACTTCATGCACGACGTCATGCGCAAAAACGCCGACAAATACGCCCAAGTCGCCGACCCGGACGCGACGGCCGACACGCTCGCCATCTCGGCCATCATGGTGCAGGACTACTCGGGCAAGCGCATCAACAACTACGCCTTCGACATGGAGAAGATGACGTCGTTCGAGGGCGACACGGGGCCCTACCTGCAGTACTCGCACGCGCGCGTCTGCAGCATGGAGCGCAAAGCCGCCCTGGCCCCCTCCGCCCTCAAGTCCGCCGACGTGTCCCTCGTCTGCGCCTCGCGCGAGGGCGCCGAGCTCACGCGCTCGCTGGCGCAGTGGCCCGACGTCTTCCTCAACACCTACAAGACCCGGGAGCCGGTGACGGTGCTGACGTATCTGTTCAAGATGACGCATCTGTTGAGCTCGTGCTATGATGCGAAGGATGCGGGCAACCGGAACGCCAAGACGATGAGTGTGGTGTATGCGGATTCGGAGGAGAAGAAGAGGGCGCTGATGGCGTTGTACGGGAGCGCGAGGCAGGTGTTGAGTAACGGGATGCGGCTGTTGGGGTTGACGCCGGTGGAGAGGATGTGAGGGGCGGATACGGGGAGGGTTGGGGGCTCAGGCGCCCCGTGGGCCAAGCGACGTGGGAGGGAAAGATCAAACGTGCTAGAGGACCCCCCGAGCGGGGGACAAGGCGATGACTTACCCCCGATTCGCTGGAATCAAGGCCGCAAGAGCTGCAGAAATATAGCGAAAGATGAGAGGGGTTCTCCGAACAGGCTCGAGATAGTCTCGCCCCGCAATCCGAGCCTTTTCCTGCAAATCATTACATCCGCCCTCGACCCCGTCCCGTCCTCGTGTCATGCCCCTGATTTTGCCATTTCACGCCCCCGTCAAACCGTGTCGACGGGATACCAACGCCACAGCCCTCATCTCCACGTCTCATCTCCAGCTCCCAGTCGCCTCGGTGCCGTAGTGCTGGGTGTGGCGCGAAAAGTGCTGCCGTGCGTATCCGCTCAAAATCGCTTCACACGCTCGAACGCCGCACAATCCGCGCAAGCGCTGTGACTTGAGCCGGCGACCAACAAAAAAAAAAGAAAAAAAAGAGGAAACCAAGTCAAAAAGAAGCAATCATCTCACCCCGTGTCCCAAGCTTACCTTGGCAAGCCTCCATTTCGCATTTTCCCCCCGTCCGGTCCCGATCCTGCACCACGCCCATCCGTATCCGAAAACCTCGGTCCCTGGATCTTGGATTCCAACCAAGTCTCCCGTGCAGATCCATGTGAGCTACGCCAGCCCCAAGCGCCGCGCACCGTGCTCCCCTCATATCCAACTCCCGAACTTCCCCATCCCCGCGACCAGCGCGCCTCCTACCAACCCGTCTCCCCTAGCACGACACCGGTCCCCGCCTGGTCCCCGACCTCTACTCCCAAGTCCCCTCGCTCTCCTCCACCACGCCCTCGGCCCCCATCAGCCGCCTTCTCCCGCCTCGCGACCGCGAGCTCCGCGAGCTGTGGTACGCGCTATCCCTATCTCGACCGCCGACACTCCCGCCCCCGCCACCACTACCAATGCTC
>JAWXCT010000108.1:540830-562127 GCA_034509035.1 Saxispiralis lemnorum
CTTCCCTTCTTCTTCTTCTTGTTCCCCCCAACCTCGCTCTCCCGCCGCCCCTTACTATACATCGCCGCATACCCCCCGCCCTGCGCCGCCTCGCCCTTCTCCGCCTTGGGCCGATACGAATCGTAGTAACTCCCCGACCGCACACCACTGGACCCCGTCTGGCTCGTGGCCCCCGTGTACACCGTACTCAGGACCTCGCTGCCGGCACCGGAGTAGCTAAAGTCGCGCGGGCGCTCGGCCTTCTTGGCGGGCGAGGCGGAGCGGCGTTTGGCGGGCGCGGGCTTGGAGGGGGACGCGGAGGGCGCGTGCGCGTGCGAGGGCGGCGTGGGGATCGCGGAGCTGTACTTGGGCGGGCGGGAGGAGCGGGCGTTTTCGCGCGCGAGCGCCGCCGCCGCTTCTTCGGCCTCCTTTTTCCACCGGCGCTCCATTTTGGCGGCTTCGTCGCGGGCGCGCCGCTCGGCACGCGCTTGTTCGTGGTCTTTGGTCGATTTGGGCGGCGGCGTGGCCGACGCGGCGGCGCCTAGGATGGGTTGCGACGAGGTGTCGGACATCAGTTCGCTGCGCTCCGTCACGCTGCCGTCCATGTAGCTGCTGCCGTCCGCCACGCGGTTCATGCCGCCGACGCGCGCGGGCCGCTCGCGCTTGTAGTCGTGCACGTCGCGGTCGCGGTAGCGCTTCGAGTGCTTGTGGTGGTGGTGGTGGTGGTGATGGTGGTCTGCTTCCGTGTCGGCGTTGGTGCGCACCTCCGTCATCTCGTCCGAGACTGTCTGCGTGCCGAACGTCTCCGTCATGTAGTCCTCGTCGCTGTACATGACCGAGTGCGTGCCACCCCAGCCGCGCTTGGCCAGGACACCCTTGCGGCCTTTTTCGTCTCTGCTAACGACGGTTTTGGCGGCTTGCTTCGCCCATTTGAACTGCTGCGTGCCAGCAATACTGGCGCCGCCGCCGAGCTTGGTGCTCTTGGTTGCGTTGCTGAGGGTGCGGCCGTCGGGGCCCTTGCGGCGCAGCACGGTGGATTTGTAGTCGTCCCAGTCACCCTGTTGAAAATGGAAGCCGCCATTTTTGGCCCAGAAGAAGAACCAGATCGAGGCGATCACCATGGCAGCTCCGAGGATAGCGAAGAGGGCCATGAAGCCCTGGTTGTTGAACGAGGTGGGGTCTGCCGCTCCCTCGCCCTGGGGCAGCCTTGCGGAGCCTCCATCGCCATCGTCGCGACGGTAGAGGGAAGATGTGGCGGTGCTGAAGTCGTGCGATTCGAGGGGAGAGACGGACGAGTCGGTGCGTGTGGAGAGGATCGAAGGTGCGATTTTGGAGGGCGAGCTGGTATGATGGAGCGAGCGGGGGAGAATAGAATCGAGATCAAACGGAAGAGGCGCCATGGCTACCGTCGCCTGCAGGCCGCAGCCTTAGCAGGTCTTAAGAGTACGCCAGGCACTGGAGGTGGTGTTCGTTGTCAAGCGGGCGTTGGCGTTGCAGGCGAGTGTGGTGGGTTGCTCTATATGAGGTGGATTTCAGCAAATGCGTGGGTGCAGTAGTTGAAAAAGGCGGGTTGACTTTCCGAATGACCAAGAGAAAGGAATGGGCGGGTGCGAAGGTGAAGTGTGGCTGTAGGCGGGAAATGGCAATGGCTGGAGGTCGCAAAAAGAGGTGGCTGTTTACGATGACGAGGCCGGGCGAGCTTCCCCAGCAACGCGGCACGGCCCGCTCTTCTCCGCTGACCCTTAGCCCTACAAGCGCTCCAAATCCTAAAATGATAGTAAAATCACATGAAACTGACACCACACAAACTTATCTAAAAGAAGTCCCAGAGTTCGAACTTCTTCTTGCCAAGTTGACTTTAGGCCTCAAAGCTGCTGCTTTGACATTCCGACTCTATCGGCCATATTTTTCAGCAACAAGTGACAAGGCTGCGAGGTGGTTGTATCTTCAATCGATCCGGCCTCCAAATTATCCCACGATCGGAAAACCTGTAGATAGAACGAGCTCAAACCTGTCGGAACAAATGATGGTGAGCATGCAGGGCTAGCTCCAGTTGCGTCATGTAATATCCATCAACCGCCGTCTCCGGCAACCCCATCTCGTCCTTCTCCCCAACAATCCGCACCCTCGTCGGGTACCCAGTATTCAACAGCGGATCATGCAACTCCGCAATAGTACTTTAGACGCCGCGACCGGATCTCACGAAGCACACAAGCTGCTATCCCAATACTCATTCCTTGGGAAAGCGTTCCCATCGCACGCAAAACTCAGCACAAGCAGTTCCCCGGACGTCAGCTGCGCCGCCGGGTTCCTTTTGCTGAACACGACCTTTACACCTTGCTTCGCCCCTGCGTCGCGCGACCTCTTCTACACATGCTCAAAAACAGGCATCCAGGCGAACTCGAGCGTGCCGATGTGGGCCGGCTTGAGTTCCTCGAGCGCTTTGGTGTACGTGTCGACGTAGTGGGCGGCTAGATCTCTCGGCGTGACGGCGCTGGGCTGCCAGACGCCTAGCCCGAGGCCGACGACGTAGGCGTGCGCTTTCATGCCGGCGCGCTGGGGGCGCGCCGAGCCTCGAGGAAGAAGATCTAGGCCGTGATGCGCATGCGGGCTTTGTAGGTCGTGACGTCGAAGGCGAGAGACTCATCGCGTGGCACGCCGAGGAAGGATTAGATGATGCAGGTCAGGGCTCAGTGCTGGGAGGGCTTGGCTACCGGAGGCAGGATGTAAGTGGATTTCATCTGGTCCGTCCGCTCGAAGCGGGCGCCGACGAGCCCGACGATGACGCCGTGCTCTTCGAATTGGCCCCTAGGACCTGGTTCGGCGCAGTTGTAGCGATCGCCTTCGTTGATGAAGTGCGAGGAGCCGCTGGCCCCGATGAGCGTGGGTAGCACGATCTCGTCGTAGGACAAGTACTCCTCGAGCGTGAGATCGTTGTTCAGATGCTGCGAGCTGGTGCCGTTCCGGTCCCACTCAACTTCCGTAGACCCGCTGATGCTGTCGCCGTTCCGAAGCGTGGTGGAGCCTCACCCTCCCACGAAGGCCAGTAGTCTCTTTTCGACCAGCCTGGCGACTTCGTGTCGCCATGTGAACGTTTCAAGGGTTGCATAAAGTGCCTTTTCGTATTCTGAGCGCTGCTTGGGTTTGAATTCGAGGAACGCTTCGACAAGCGACGAAAAGCACGGGTGAACCACGATGCAAGTGTTTTCGGCGTCTTCTGCGACGAGATCCAGGTCGAAGTTGCGAACTCGATTGGTTTTGGTGGGAAGATCGACATCGAGCAGGTCGAACCCAAGAGGGTATGACGGTTTCTGCAGTTTGCGGTCCATGTTGACACGGTTGTGAAGTGTCGTTCTGGTCAGCTCCGGGAGGTTTGTATCGAGCTCGATTGTTTGAAGGGCGAAACTGTGAAGAGTCGTTCATTGCTCATCTTCCGGATCCAGCGTGCCTTTCTTCGTGTCTTTCAACGCAGCCCTGGCCAGGCGCCAGTAGGCATGACTGTCATCACTGAAGTACCCCAGTCATACAGACACGAGGTCTTTTCAATGCCTGCACAGCCTGGTGTGATTTTCTTGGGGGAGTTTGTGTGCCTTGGGGTGCCGGTTACAGCCCAATCCTTCGATGCCTCATCCCGAGTCGCGGGCATCGACTGAGTCTCCGAGTCACCAAACGGACTGACTTCCACTGAAATCTTCTACACGGGCGGATGTCGCTGTTGCGTTTGTGCCTCCCAATTCGGGTGAGTGCGGTATCATTCACTGCAGGTGCTCAGGAGTTTGCCGTTCTTCACAGGAGAAACTCACCTCAGACGGTCATCCATTGGAGTACCCAGCGGGCATTCCCGTTCTTGTGGGGGATCGGGAGCCACGGCGCAACCCGGCAGATGCGCGATGAGAGAAAGCCGGGCAAGCGACCATCCAAAGGGAAAACACCCTCGGCCTATCAGCCAGCCTGCGTGACACTCGACCACCACCCTGGCCCCCCCCCCCGCGTGCTTCTGCCCTCTCTAATACAACGAGAGCCTTTCTGTGACCTATATCAACACGAGTCCCGACGAAAACGATCTCATGGGAGGCTGGTCCCATGAAGCACGCGACACTTGCGATCTGCGCCTCACCACGGGCCTAGAGGCCGCGAACACCACCCACACACCCTCCGCTCCCCTCGACGACCATGGCCTTCAACTTCAACTGGTCGCCTCTCATCGCCGACACCGACCGCGTGCGCCACATGCTCACTTCCTCCCTCAACAAGTCGCCGAAGCCACCCATCATCGTCGACGACATCATAGTCAACGAACTCAACCTCGGCAGCACGCCCCCTTCGCTGGAAATCCTGGAAATCGGCGACCTGGCAGAGGATCGCTTCCGCGGCATCTTCAAAGTGCGCTATGAGGGCGACGCGTACCTGACGCTGAAGACGCGGGTGCAGGCGAATCCGCTCAACACGTTCCTGTCGACGAAGCCGGATTTCGCGAGTCCGACGCCGCTGGCTGCGGGGAGTGGGCTTACGATTCCGCTGCAGATTACACTGTCGGATATTCGATTGAGCGGGTTTGTCATACTGGTCTTCAACAAGCAGAAGGGCATCACGCTTGTGTTTCGCAATGATCCGCTGGAAAGTTTGAAGGTGTCAAGTACATTCGACAGCATACCCTTCGTGCGCGAGTATTTGCAGAGGACTATTGAAGGGCAGTTGCGGGTATTGTTCATGGAAGATTTGCCGGCAATAATACACCGGCTGTCACTGAGGGTATTTGGATCGGAGGATCAAAAGCTGGAGAAAGAGAGGGAGGAGAAGAGCAAGATTGCGGCGGAGGCGCCGAGACCGGTCGATGCATATGCAAGCCCGTCATTACAAGCTTCAGAGGGGCCGAACTTTGGGGATAACTTCTTGCTGGATGCTCAGGGCGAGACGTTTGCATCGTTCTCCCAGAAGAACTTGCTGAGGTTGGCAGCTCTCACGGAGAGCCAAAAGACCCTAAGTTTGTTCACGCCGAGCATCCGAGATACTGTTTACCGGGCCTGGGCCAGCGCGACCGACCGCCAGGACAACGCATTGCAGAAGCCGACTACGCTTAGCAGGATACAATCGTCACTCAACGTACCACACGGCGGCTGGTCCTCCGCAGCCTCGCAGGCCTCCGGATCTCAGGCGACAACGCCGAGTGTGGCTAGTCACGCATCGATGCCAACGTCGTACAGCCTGGGAAGCCGGCTGCGAGTTCATGGGGCGAGGAAGAAGAAGAACCGTGTAGTCAACCTACGGAAGAAGAAAGACGGCGAGGACGAGACTGCTTCGGACCATATGAGCATAAGCAGCGGCTATACGGGCTCCGCCGGCAAAAGCGACAATGCCAGCGTAGAGCGTCCCGAGGTCACCACAGCACCTGGCCTTGAACCAGGGTCTTCGCGGGAGCGCGAGGGAGAGATTCAAACGCCGCCACGCAGTCCAAAAAAGAAGGTCGAGTTCCACAACGCCCGCCCGACTCTCGGATCGCACCACGATAGCACCGGCACGATCAAGCAGCGTTCTCGCCCCGCAACGCTGCGAAACCAAGCGTCCTTCATGCAAGCCGACCCGGATCCCACGCCGCGCGCGTCAATGTATCTCCCCGAGAAGAATCCTCAGCGTGCTGAGGACCCGGAAGCCCCGTTCAAACGTCCGCAACGCGAGCAGCTGCCCCGCATGCAAACACTGCCCAACGCGCGCCGAGAGAGTCAAACTGGCAAGGATGGTCGTCTGCCGCGGTCCCCGTCCGAGCTCAGCATCTCTGACATGGTGAGCCCATCTTTCCAGGGTGCGGGTGCCGGGAGCACGGGCGGGATTCTAGAGCAGGCGTGGATGATGAAGATGGCGGCGGAGATTGCGAAGAAGGTTGCCGAGGAAAAGGGGAGGCAGGGGAGCGGGGGTGAGGGTGAGGCGCCGCCGGCTTATGGGTTGTGAGATGCATGTTGATGGTGTGTCCTTGGATGAGGGGCGTTTTTCTTGTGGTTCTCTTGAGCGAGGCGTTTTATGGATACGGATCTGGGAAAATGGGAGATACCTGGCACGGAACAGGGTGAGGGCGCATGAAAGCGTCCTAGAATCGGGACATCTGGGTCTTTGGAACCACGCTGCTGGGGCTGGCGGGGAACCCTCTCAGCGCTTCAACATTGGAGGTCAAACCCTCACTCGTAACCATAACCATCCCCACCTCATCACTCATCATGTTCATTCCAAATCATTCTTCTCCTCCACCTTCTTCCCCTCCCCATCCTCCCCTAAGAGCTTCTCCACCGCCTTCACCTTATCCTCAAACCCCTGCGTCTTATCCGTCCGGCTCCCGACACGGATATCGCTCTGAATCCGCACCACCCCATTCCCGTGCAACATCGCGTGCGCCTGCCCGATCACGCGCATGCAATCGTCCCATGAACCCTCTGCACCCACACAACAAACAATCACACATACGTAAGCGGGGTTGCGCTGTGTGGCGAAGTATTTCGAAGGGAAGAGGATGGGGGGTAGGGGAGACGGGGGTGTACCTATCGTGGTGCCCGCCGAGTGCATTGAGTATTTCACCCCAGAGACCTTGAGCAGGCGCTGCACGGCGGCGACTTCGTGGGAGACTGAGGCGGAGGGCGTGCCGATGGGGATGAGGCAGAAGTCTTGGATCGTCAGCCCGCTTCCTGGACACTCTCTCGACCGTTGTGCGTCGAGATTTTTGCGTTGGTGTTGTGAAACTCACCAGCGACGCAGGCCGCGGGCGTGGGCAGCTGAGTGGGGTCTTGTTGGGCCATGGTTTTGAGGATGTGGTGGAGTTGGGGCGATGCTCATATGGATGACGCCAAGGTCAGATTATTGGTTTTGGTGTCACGGTGATAATGGAGTGGAGGTGGAGGTGGAGTTCAAGCCGGTTTTGCCGGCGCTGCTTGGGTGGTCGTCGTGTTTTCTTCTCTTCTGAGTACTCTTCGTGGAACATACAAGATTCCTTTTCAATCTCTTGGATACACCGTTTCTTTAAACATATCGCCTCAAGCCCCGCGCCTTGAGAATTCCCCAGTTCCGAGTCAACAATCTGAAACAGCCTGCCTCGAAGCACTTCCAACATGTCAACACACGCCCTCCTCCAAACCGGCGACGATGGACCCCAACTCGTCCCCGCCGACTCCACGGCCCAAGCCTCTAAATGCGCGCTCGAATACTACGACGAAGGCGGCGCCAACTGCATCTTCAAAATCCGTGCAATTCCGCCCAATCACCCCCTCCCCCCCTACATCCGTGGCAAGCTCCTCCGCCTCCGCAAAGACCTCCCTCACGAACAAAACGCCATCCAGCGCCTCGAAAGCTTACGCACGCACTTCGCCCCCCTCTTCCCGTCGACCTCCGACCTCGTCACCTCAGAGCTCGTCGCCCTCAGCCCCGGCCTCCTCTCCCGCCTCAACACAGCGCTGGAAACCGCACCCCGCCCCTCGCACCGCGTGGGCAACATCTTGCCCGTCAACGACACGCATGGCCTCCTCGTGACCGATATGTCGGCCTCGCGCGAGGCGGGTGAGGTCGCGGCCGAGGTGAAAGCGAAGTGGCTCGCGCAAAGCCCCACGGCGCCACCGGGCTCGACGCGCTGCCGGACGTGCGCGCTGCGGGCGCAGCGGGCGACGCTCAAGGCGAAGTCGAAGACGGATGCGCAGGGGGGGTGTCCGTTGGCGCTGGTGAGTGAACGGGTGCGCGAGCGGGAGGAGGCGGCGGGGACGATTACGGAGGATCTGGTATTGCAGAGATATTTGGTGAATGAGGCGCAGGGGGTGCTGGGGGTGTTGAGGAGATTTCAGTTGGAGTTCGATTCGGGGGGGCCGTTGGCGGCGGAGGGGGAAGAGGCGGGGTTATCGTTGTGTAAGGCGATGACTTTAAGGGACTGTTCGGTTTTTTTGAGGAGGGATGCGGAGGGGTCGAGGGTAGAGGCTAAGGTGGCGGATTTGGACTTGAAGCAGCCGCGGAAAGTTGGGAGGTGGCAAGAAGTTGAGAGAGAGCTGATTGATGGTGGGTGGTATACGAATGAGGAGACAGAGGGTTGGGCAAAGGAAGATGTGTGCCTATTGTCGAAATAACGTTATTGTCAGGAAGATGGAGAGGTGTAGAGGTGTCAATACCTATCAATTGATGTAGACGGTAAATGTCATCTAGAGGCGAAGCTGTGGCACAAGACGATCTGGAAGCTTTTAAACAGGATGTGCGTGTCGAATGGATGAGAGGGGGCATTATAAAGACAAAGGCCGCTGCGATGAGCAGCTGAGTGTATTCTTGCAACGCTAAAGCTTCGAGGCTGTTGAGGCGCACAAAGTATGAGAGGACCGAACCGCCAGCAGATGTGGGCAAGACTCTTCGTAGCTCAGCAGGTTTACATCGAACGATACTCGGGCCGAACTCTTCTCGCGCGCTTCAGTAGCTCATACGCCAGTCCATTGATATCCATGATCGCGATTTCAATCTCCGGCTTATCGAGCAGCCGACTGTGCCAGCCCAATGTGTCTGCCACAACTTCCCTCATGGCTTTGTCGGTCAGCGGCGTGGAGTTGAACACGACGTGGATCGCTTCAGAGAATTCTGGCGAGTCCCTACGAAACTGTCAGCCTGGAGAGCTGCGATAATCTCTGAGAGTCCGACTAACCAATGTCGAGTCAACTGAATCTTGAACTTGTCCAGTGCCAAGGCTTTGAGGCCGTCGACGCCAAACCGGTGGCCTGCTGCATACATCTGCGAGTGTAACAAAAGATTGGGCTCTTTACTCACGAGCGGCGAGGGCTCAGCTGTCGCTGTAGTCGCTACAGTCCGGTCCGATTTTCTGCGCCGAGGATCTGGCCTGCGGCCAGAATCTGGATAGCAGTCGCGGCTCGGCAAAGCATGGACTGTGAGCAGAGATGGCGGCTGTTGGGGAGAATGCGGCCCTCCGAACGCCGATACTGCAGAAGCTCCAAAAAGCTGCCCGTAATGATTGGGTTCGGTCGATATGCTGAAAGTGTCGCTCAAGCTGTCTGCGCGAGGGCTGGCGGCCTCTGATTCGGCTAGTGCGTCTGAAGGCTCGTAGTCAAGTAGGTACATGTATTGCACCAGGTGGTTGACGATTTCTGAGCTGTCTTCTTCTAACGATACGTGTCCCTCGAGGTTGCCCTGGCATCTGTCAGACCGTTGCTCTGTGAGGAACGGTAATGCTTGATATTACCCTCCAAGCGCAAGCCTTCACTGCGTTGGCGATGTACTCTGATCGTGGACACACGACGGCGCGATGAACTCGATGCGATGGGCCATTCTTCGGATACAGAGTGAGGTCTGCATAGTCGCGCGACGTGTAGAGGCTGTTCAGGTATAAGATTAGAAACTTCTGTCACAGCGTGATCCCACCCAGACAATGAAATTGAATACTCGCCAATGTAGTCCCTTCAAGAGCTCAGCTCGAGGCTTGTCGCCCATTGTTCCTTCAACGACAGATGCCTCGCTCTCGGTCTCACCAGCAACTTTCAGCGAGAGAGAGTAGATGGCGCCAGGAATAATCAAGGGCATATCAAGTTCTCTTTGATCCCGCAGACAGATCTGCTTTTTGCAGGGGCGCTAAACGCCTCTCGCCTGATGATACCGGCAGGATCAGAACCATCTCAACCCCAGCCTTGCTTCTTGAGGCTGTGCTGGAACACGACATGAACATTCTTGCCCTGCCTTGTCGAAGGAATGTGTATGAGGGTAACGGTAGGGTGTCCAAATCCCCTGAGGCGAAGGATCGAAGTGGAGATGACGGACTTGGTTGCTATTTTGGGCACATAGCCCAACTTCACCTCGTGCGGCCTCCCACGGCCTTCCACGTATCCCAGTCTTGTAGACGACGCAAACGAAGTCTTCATCAACAACACCTCGTTTCGTGATTCTCGAATCCCTTGAGTTGGGATACAGGGCTGGTTCAGCGCAGCACGGTCGAATATGGTCATGGGGAGACATTGTCCCTTATTATTTCGCAGGTTTCAGTGCTACGGTACGATACATTGACCGCATGTCGTTGCAGACGGTTTGTCCTCGACACTTCGAATGTTTGAGATGTCATCCGATCCATTTTGGACATACCGGCTACCGGCAGCACGCGCCTGAAAGATACCGCAGTACTTAACGGGAAGCTTACGGGGTATGGTGTTAGCCTTGCCTCTTGTGACTACGAGCCCTGGAAACGTGCTTTTGCCAGGGCACACTCCGGTCACTGGGCTGCTTGAGAAACCGGATGATCTCTTTTTTTGCCTTCTCCCTTTCATGGTCAACTAAAACGCTACATGGACTCCACGAGGCGCTCGATCGTGGGGAACTCTTGCTCGAAAGCTCTCCAGACTTCCGTCCTGCAGAGGCCCTTCTGATTGATTTGCGTCACCTGAAAATTAACTCGCGTGCGAGATCGCCAAGATTTTCGCTTGTCTCCAGGGAGGAGCCTATGGGGAAAAAGGGAAATTTGGTGGACTCACATTCTCCTTTACACCCAAGCGAACAGTCATCTTGAAAGTGCTACTCGTCAGCCTCTCGATACACCGTCGCCCTACTGACGCCGTATCCACCACAGCACGCTACGACGTCGGAGGGCAATCGGGAGATGCAGCAGGCACTGCTCCGGTAAGTGTTAGGTTGGACAGAATGTTTAGCTCCGGCTGATGCTCATTAGGATGTACGAGACAGGAGAGCACTCCAACCTCACAGTCACCTGTGGGCCCCACACCTTCAAAGCCCACAAAGCGATCTCGTGCATGCGCTCAAGCTTCTTCGCTAGTGCTTGCAGGCCGAATGCGTTCAAGGTGCGTAGCAATTTCAACGAGGGGTAGTCAGCCTCTTCTGTAACTGATGAGCAGGAAGGACAAGAGGCTCAAGTCAACATCAAGACCGTTACCAATGAGGGTGGAGTGGAGAACAGTGCGGACGGCAATGATGTGGACGGGGACGACCCAGAGGTCGTGAAGCTCTTGATGGACTTCCTCTACAAGGACGACTACGGAGCTGCTCTTGCGGCGACGATGGATCGCGACTCCAGTCAGAAGCATAGGCTCGTTTCGACTTGCTCCCAAGCTCCCTTTGGACACTGCAGTACGATCATTCACGCCAAAATGTACGCCTTCGGAACGTAATACAGCATCGAATCGCTGAAAGCTATAGCTCTCCGGAAGTACTCCAGCGCAGCGAGCTACGCATTCAAGCACATATCCTTCGTGAAGGCGATTTGCCTTGCTAATACCACAACCCCTGACGCGGACAAGGGTCTCAGAGACGTCAAACCTCAAGTCATCCACAACAAACGCACCATACTTGCCGGCAGAGCTGAAACCCGGACGATTGTGCGATCAAGTGATGGTTTGGCGTATGATCTCTGGAGCAAAAGTGCTGGAATGAGCGATACCTGGCGCGAACACGGCAAGGTTTTGGCTGTCAAATGCAAGCGCTGCTACGCGAACGGCGTTGCATGCGGGTGCAGATGGAGGTGTCCATCATGCTGCCAAAACGAAGAGGATTTACTGTAGTACAGCACTACAACCCAAGCCAAGAGCACAATTGCAGCGTGGAATGCAGATTATGTACAAGGGGTCCAAGCATGGACGAGTGCAAGGACGCAAGCCGCAATCACAGCGTCTGTGCTGTATTTAAGTAGTTATCTCGGCCGATGCGCTATGCCAGGCAAACTAGACTTAGTTGCCTCTACTGCATTCTCGCTCTTTTCGTCAACTCATCACAGCGTAATCTATGCACGTCCCCTCACCGCACCTCATCCCTAATCTCCTGCACAACCTCCTTCACATTCGGCACCTGCCCCGCCGACTTCGTTCCCACCAGATGCAGCGTCCCACTCACCCCCGACTTCATCTTCCGCCTAAAATCCCCCCCAAGGGTAAGTAGCGTCCCCAACGCACACAAAGCGCGGTAAACAATCTCGCTATCCGCCGCATACGGACTCTCGCCTTCCAGCAGGAGCGCGATGGCAATGAGCAACGCCTCAGCGCGCATTTCGCGAGACTTGGACTCCGTGGGCGGCGCGTTGGAGGCGAGGAGGACGGAGTAGTTGAGGAAGATTGTGGCGACGGCTTTGGCCTGGGCGGGAGATTCGGGCTCTTCGGCAAAGGGCTTGACCATGGCGAGGACCTTGTCGAATTCGCCGTCGAGGATTAGGCGACCGGCGGAACAGGACGATAAATTGACGAGGAGGCGCATGGCGTGGACGGCGTTGTTGGCGGTAGTTTGACGTGTCTCGAAGAGACCGGCTTCGGTGAAGGTGTCAATGATGGTTTTGTTGCCTGAGCTGGTGGCGGTGACGAAGGCGGGCGAGACGGCGACGCGGGCGAGAATGGCGATGGCAGGCACACGGGAGGCGGTGGGCCAGCCTGTCGCTACCTTCATCAAGGCTGCGATCTGGGACTGTGCTGGGTGGGGATCCTTAGGCGACTTGCTCATTTGCTCTACGAGCGTGTGCAGCGAAGTCATATCCTCGTCGGACAACACCTCACCCTGAGTAATCTTGCCAGAGTCGAGAAGCTGCTTCGATGATTCAGAAATCTTGTTGATGGCGTTCTGCGCGTTGCCTTCGCTGATCTCCACGAAGCTTCTCTGGGGAAGTTTGCGCTCCCCGCTGTTTGATGATGAAGCGACGTCGCCGGGCCAGTACCTCCTCTCGGTGCCCCACGGATCTCTGGCCTGCGAAGGCATATCAGAGGGCGGAGCAGGTGCGTCTTGACCTAACCTTGCTCCTTTCGTGTTGTCGGAGATCCAGTTGGCGACTTGCTCGTAGTAGGTGAAAGGAAGCTCGTTCCTGTTCAAGAACTTGCGAGCGGCATCCCAGGGGCTTTCAGATAGGTTGTAAGGTAACTTGAGAGGCGGCTTGCCGTCTTCAATGTCGATGTCGAAGACGTAATCGTATTCTTTACCTTCGTGCTCTTTCTTGGATCCGGCAGAGCCTTCGCCCGACACCACCGTACCGATCAAGTTCCATTGGCTGGTAGCTGCTGACCATAGATGAGCAGTCACGCTACCGTCGTTCTCGCGAATGAAAAGCTGCTGGCCCTCTTTTTCACCGATCCTTGTCTGAAGTGCATCTATGCCCGAGTTAGTCATGGCTCAGAGTCACTCAACAGCCACGTGAGTGACCATCAGAGGATCGTTGCAACTTACCAGGGCCAGGTAGGTTCTCTTTTTGAAATGGGTGCCCTTGATTAGCAGTTTCGGCGGGCATGGCGTACATGCGGTTGGTCTCGTCGAAAGAAGCAATAGTCTGTCACTTCGCGTCAGTATTCCATGCAATGCTGTCGGGCTTTCATCTGTCCTACCTCTGGATCCGCTTGCCGCTCTGGATCTCTCGAGAACACTCTGATGATCTTATCGCTGCATCCACTCACAATGTCCCCTGTCTCTGGACAGGCCGCTACGCACCAGATAGAAATCGCCGGATGAACAATCGTCTGGATGCACTGCCCGCTTCGCCACACTCGCACCGTCCGGTCTTCGGAAGAGCTGACGATGTCACCGTTGGGCAAAACAGCGAGGTCGTAGATGTACGCCGTGTGCCCTTCGAGCACGCCCCTCGAAGTCCCGTCAAGCGTCCACAAGCGGATGACCTCATCATTCCCTGCTGAAGCAAAATCTGCGCCTGACCAGTGACCGGATGGGAGCTTGCCGAAGCAACGCACGACATCCGTGTGACCCTCGATTGCTTGCAAGCTCTTGCCGTTGAAATCGAACAGTCGGATCACGTTGTCCGCGCATGCCGTCAGAACGAACTTTTGGTCATAAGCCATCACTCCCCACACTGGCCCCGTGTGCCCTTGAAGCTCTGCGGTAACAACCCCCTCCTCTACATCCCAGATGAACGCCTGGCTGTCCCATGCTCCACTGATGATTTTGTCCGCATCCTCGCTGAAAGCCAAGCACGCAATATTCCCGGCGTGACCGATCAGCATGCGGTAAGGGTCTTCTTCAAGAGGGCTCCCGGGCTGCTTCAAATACACGAAGGTCTCTCTTCCCCCAGCGGCCAGAAGGCCTTCAGGATGCTGCTTTGAGGGTGTCGCGTGCGCCAGGCCGTTGAACCAGTGCGACCCTTGTAGGGCAATCGTGTCGTCGTATGCGGGTGGTTTGGGGGACGTGAGTCTCCAAGCTCTCACTGTGTTGTCTCTCGAGGCGGAAAAGAGGATCTGACGGGTAGGGAAAGCAAGGGCGCGGACCTACGTTGAGAGCTGATCAGTATCCGCTCTGTGACCCGCAATCCGCAGAATCGGTGTGGATTCGCGGACAGATGCGCAGACGGGCGTGCACGCGCTAGCCGGGCCACACTTCAGGGTCTGTTATTGCGATCTCTTACATCTTCCTCATGCCCTCTCAGCGTCGCCGAAAGCCTGAAATCCCCCTCCATACTTCAAACGGGCCTTGTAATCGCGCTCTTGCTAGATAAAAGCTCTCCACGGCTTCACTCGACTTCTCGATGCAAGGCAAACTGACGGAAAGTTCTGCGCCACTCACGACGAAATGGCTGTTGAAGTATCGCCTGAAACGAATGCTAGAGCAGTTGAGTTCGGGATCGGTGTGGAGTTCGAAGAGCGATTGCTGGGTCGATGCAGCTCGGTGTGAATGTCTCTATTGCGTTTCTGAAATGCGGGCTGCTGCTTCAACAAAAGCAAGCATGTGCAACGGCAAAGATGAGATACGGTAAGGTAGGGTGGAGTAGTTGCCCTGGGTAGAAGAACAAGCGACGGGACACGAGACAATCGTCTGGAGCACGTTGACGTCATCTCTTGGCGCTTTGGCTCCCCCTCCCCTCCACGATCACCGCGCTGCTGCCTCCGCTTCTACGACCTTTTTCTCTCACAAGCAGTTATGAAGACCTGACAGCTTGCGTACAGATTGATCAAGCAGCAGCAGCGATGCAGTGGCAATATTGAATGTGTCGCTAGTTGCATCGAGGTGCCGCACTTCTCTGCTTTCGGCCTAAATGATGAACCGCACTGGAAACTCAACAGTGACTCCAGAACAGAAACGACCGCGAAACCGACATTTTCTAAAGCGCTCGATGGTTGGATTCCGTCTCCCGGGACCCAGGGGTGAGAACGCGCTGCAAACATGGGCTAGAGCTGGGTGGGCTGCTACCACGTACCACCTCCACACATGCTGCATTCTATGAGTAACGTCGCCTACGGAGGGCTACCCCTTACCATGGGGGATGCTCGTGGATACGTGCCAATCACGTGTGTAAGCGCTGCTGTCCCGCCACGCACGCGACTGCTCCAGAAAAGACGTGCAGGCGGCGCTGCTTGCGCCTGCGTTACCCCCTGCAGGGCCCGGAGAAGAGAAGGAGACTGCGTGCGCAGTGTGGATGAAACAAGCTGGAACAAGGGTTCCCAGCGTGCACCACGCCGCACACGCATATGCTCTGAGCCTGAGGTCTCCGACCAACGAGCAGCAGTTGGTAAGAGGTGTGCGCTGTAGGTGCCAGTCTCAACGTGCTCCTGATCTTTGCAGGTCGCGTGCATTATGCCTAAATGTCACATGTTTGCGCGACCATGGTCTTCTCAACCACCCTGGCATGGTGGTGCTGGTGACGTTGTGGCTGGCGGCGTGACAACAAAACTCGGTCGATGAAGCTTCCAAGGAGGGGCAATTGCCTAAAACACCCGGTGCCAGCTTCAACAGCTTTTTCCCTCGCCTGTCACCATGCCATGTGTGACCAGTGTCTCAAGCAAGTCTCGAAAGTTGTGCGTGCAGCAAGTCTAGGTCAAGACGGTGTCTCTTTCAGAGACAACAATGTCGAGGCTGTAGGTGCCTGAATTAGCCGGCATCAAAGGTCAATTGCGCCTCAGCAGAAAGTTCGCAGGGCCGCCGGGAGCTGGTGATCGAATCTGATTCTGTCCCCATCTTGAAAGTATGGACACTGTTGTTGCAGCTCTGCTAGATCTGCAGATCAACGAGCCAACGCCTTGGTCGACATGGCGTCTCCTAAGGACTCAGCTGTGACATCGACAGTATCTTAAGGTGAGCTGCAGCCTGTGCTACCTTGGCGCGTGGCGGCTACCTCCTTACGACCGTCGGACAAGGCCGTACGAGACAAAGCAAGTCTCAGAGGCCCACGCGGAAGCCCACGATGCAGTATCTAAACCGCACAGTCAGTTCGCATAAGGTGATGGACTCTGTGACATCTGAGCCCCGATCTCCTTGGTGTTACACCGCAGTGCAATCCTTCTCAATAGCGTACGCCACAATCTTCGGACTTCTGATTGCTTAGAACTCCGTTGCGCCAGCGAATAACGGCGGGCATGATGGGCAGGAACATATCCAGATCCAATTAGCTGAGATCTTGTCAGTGGCGACTTGGCCATTGTAGGGTTGGCATTGGCGTAAGAAATTCGATGGGTTGAAGCTGTGCTTGCTCTACGGTCAGCCCTGATTGACTCACTCTACAACTATTGGCTCGCGACTTCATGCAAGGTGTCGGGTGTGTGTGAAACTACCGTGCTTCTGCTCGGTGCGGCGCATCGATTAAGGTGCAGAAGGCTGTGCCGAGGATCAACATCTTCGCCGTGACGGCCGTGTCAATGAGAAGCAGCGGTGCGGAAATAACAGCGACGAAGCATTTGGATGGGGATTCGTTCTGATGCAGGGCATTCCCAACTGCCCGGAAGGTATCGAAACTCGATGCGGCCGAAACGACGGTGGCGCAGCCCTGCGGAACAAAGGTCGTGGCAGCAGCGAGCGCCCAGCAATGCGGTAATTGGAGAGCTACCACACTACATCACTTCACAAATCCAAACTCGACGTGCGCCCGAGACGAGCAGTCGCGAGAGCGCTCACAGGCGGGCGGCGAAGAAAGAACTGAGATGTGGGAAAAAGCGATGTATCGTCCCGAACAATTACCACCACCAAGCTACCTACTGCTGCGCAACCAGGAAAGCGGACAAGCAACGCTTCAAGATTGGCCCAGCAAGGAGCGAGAATAATGTTCTAAGGTGCTCCACTAATCTTCGACCACTCCCGTTCGTGCGCGCGTTAGTACGCCGGTCGCCGCCCAGCGGCCGTTGGCGAAGGATGTCGGGTACGGCAGAGGCTGCTGCTGCTGCTCGCCGCAGCACGTTGAAAGGCCGCGCCGGGGCCATACTAGTGCCGTGCCGGCAATTACCTGAAGGTACTGGGGGTTGTGTGATGAGGAGCACAGGTAGGCGGGCGGCGGTTGTGGGCGCGTGATATAGCATAAGAAGCTCTCCTCACTTACTCGCTCGCTGCCCCTCCTCCATCTGTCGACATCAACCCGCTTTGCAACACCCTTTCAACTCCTCAGAACGCAACACAACACAACAGCAACAAGAACAAGAACAACACGACCGCCTCGCACACTCTGCTCCCTACAGAAGAAACTCGACAGCTGCCGTAGCACACCCACCGTTGCTGTCGAAGACGACCTTTGTGTCCGCCGGCTTTCGGCTCCCCAGACACCGCCGCTGCTCCTCCCTTGCGCCCGTGTTGCCTCTGTGCCCCCGCGCGAACACCATGGCCGTTGGCGACCAGCACGATACCCCGCAATCGGACTTGTTAAATGCACTTTCGGCGTAGGTTCCCCGCGCGATACATACCCATCACCCTCACACTCCAGCGAGCATGGGCGTCATACTGATTTCGCGGGCTAGCCTTCATGTTGGCGGCAAATATTCAGACCTGACAATCACATGCAATGCGCGCCAATGGTCTGTGCATAGAGCCATTGTGTGCTCGCGCAGCGGATTCTTCGATGGTGCTTGCAGCAACCAGTTTCGGGAAGCGAACTCGGGCGTGATTGATCTGTCAGAAGATGACGAGGAAGCGGTCAATCAGATGGTTCATTGTGAGTGCACTGGCTCCAGGGGAGAAAAAGCAACATCATTCTGACAACCGTTCCAGTCCTCTACCACCTTGACTACCTCGTCGACAACGACCACGAACACTCTGGCACCTTCCGTCACACCGCGGATGCTGCAGCGCGAAGGAGGCTGCCGAAGAAGCTCGACCTCTCACAGATCGAAGACCCTCTCATGATCCAGGCAGGCTCCTATGCTCCCAACGACCTGCCTACCCCACCAGCTTCAGAACGGGCAGCAAACGAGGACCTCCCTGAAGGTAAGCGTCGCTCGCCACGACAACGCAGCGCAGCTCCGCCCTCCGACACGGACAGCGACTACGACCCGGACGACGATGCGTATGACTCGGACGCTCACATTCTTTTGCACGCGCGCGTCTACGCACTCGGCGAGAAGTACGACATTGCATCCCTTAAGCAGCTGGCCCGGAGCAAGTTCGAAATGGCCATGGCGTGCAACTACGACTCGCCCGAGTTCGCCGAAGCCATCGAAGAAGTCTACTGCTCGACCGTCGACTCGGACCGTGGCCTGCGCGACGTCGTCTTGCAAGCCTTCCGCAGTCATCCCCAACTAGCGAACACGCAAGACGTCTACGCCGTGATCAAGGAAACGCCGAGCCTGGCGATGGACTTGTTCAAAGTGGAGCGTGGCCTGCCCGTATGAACACAAACGGGATTGGCTCTACTGAGGGCCTGGGCACCAAGCCTGGCGAAGCGTGCTCAAGGCGAGATCGCGCTGTGCCGAACTACGCCGCGCACGTGGCTCGATACAGCCAGTCGTGATGGCCCCTGCGCGCAAACGCACGCACGCTTGCAGCCTCCAAGTCCGATCGTGCATGCAAGATTCGCAAGCGCCGCAGACCGAACAACCTCGTGGGGTGTGCATGCCTTGGCAAGATCTTGGCGGTTGCTTGGGAATGAATCCTTTTCCATGTAGGAGAAGACTATCTCAACAGAGGGGTTCCTGGGCACGAGAGCTTGCCTCGGGCAAACGACAGATCAGCGCAGACGGGCACGATGAGAACTTTGTAGATTTGAAGATCGGCATTATGGAGGAAAGAAGTCTGTGCTTGCTTTGGGGAGGGACATGATACCCGCTCGCTACGACTTGTTTGGAGGTGGTTTCCGGGGGGCTTCTAGTCAGATGGCGTTCACGCTACGGAGAAGAGTATTCGGCTTACAACTCACTGTCCCCTATTTTCCATCTACAGAAAGACAAGTCTTATTCGAGCAAGCATCCGAGAAGGTGCCTGCCTATGGAGCGCCTCGGACCTCTTCGGTACCTCCTGCTTGAGATGTGCCGTAAATAGTTATTTCGAATGGAACGTTTTCCATCGATACAACAATCAAGCAAACTGCTCGGCAATAACATCGCCGGCCCTCCGTTCGCCTCTGCAGCAATTTTATTGACTTTACGCAAAGCGGGGCACGGTGCAGGGCGCGCAAACTCGCGGCAGTTGTTTGTGAGCTGGAGGTTTTTCGCGCACGTTATTTCAGGAGTAGGTCGCGTGCACGGACATCTTGCTTGGCCGCGGCTGCTCATTATCAATGCAAGGCACCGCGGACTTGCATCGTCAGCTGCCGTCACACGGATGCGGATACTTAGTTTGGGAAATACGCGTCCGCTGACCTCTGGGTTCAAGATTGGCCGAGCGACATCAGGATTGCTTCAAGAAGAATGTTCGCAAAGGTTAACCACACCACCGATCAACGGCCGTCGACGAGAGGTTTTGCCGTGTGATGTCACTTCAGGGGCGAGAGAATGGTTTGGGCCTGCAGAAGAATAGCCTCGAACGTAACCTGCCGTGATGGTTTGCGTGCGTGCAGAGCCAGACCACTATTCGAGAAGCCGCATGTTCTACCCCGCGTGCCTGAATCCATCAACAACAAATTTGTCCTAGGATCGGATCGATCTCCTCTGGCCGTTGAAGATCGTCATGGTTGTGGCACCTGCTTTGCGTGGCTACTTCTGAGCACCTCGGTCCTCCTCTCCTCGTTCTTCGCCAACAACCCAATCCCTGACAGCCGTGCCCTGTAACCCAGGGCCAGACGCATAGCCACGACGACGCAGCGTCGGGCGGTCGGGAAGAAAGAAGTACGCGAGAGGGGATGCGCGGACGCCTCGGAGTGTTGAGGAGAGGTCTGTTCGGCGAAAGTGGCAGAAGCAGCGCTTGCGAAGTCTGAGAATATTGCGTCAGTGAATCAAGTCCACAAAAGATGCTGTTATGATTTTGTGAAAGTAGGCCTGGCCGAGTGAGCCAGCTTTGTTCCTTTTGTCTGCGGCTGCAGCGCCGTGTCACCATGAGAGGAGGTCTCTCGCATTGCCGCTTTGGCAGGAATGCCTGGCAAAATAGTTCGCAGTGAATCCAGCAGTGGGAATTGTTTTTACAATTGACCAGAGACATTATGGCTCCATGGATAAACACCAGCGACAGATGGTGAAACAGCGACTGCAACCGCGACCTGACGGGCCCTGAACCACAAAACCGCCTCGCCCACGATCAACGAGCGGGGTTGACATCGCACAATCAGGTTCACACATCCATAGAGCCTTTCTCGCACGCGCCTGCGCTGCCCCGGAGATGAAAGTCGGGCTTCTGATAAGGATTAAGGGTCTTACAACCAGCCCAGAAATTACAGGGAATCCCCCCAAAACATACACTGGAACAGAGGAACATCCTGTAGTACTGAGCGGCAATCAAAGCTTCCCATCAGCCGCGCCCCTTCCAGAACAGTCTTTGACGAGTGCCACAGTCGGGAAAACCAATCGGACCAATACCTTTGAGTTCCCCGATACGACCGAGGGCCCAAGTATCAAACTCAACTCGCGAAATAGCGCCGTCAACATATACCACCGCGATCCATCCTGCGAGCACTAACAACCTTTCGAGGCAACGATCCGCATCGGCGACCTCGGCAGCACGGCTCAAGCCTCGACAGCAGTCCTCGAGAGTTTGCGGAGCTTCCAAAGAACACGTGGCGTCGCCGGCGGCACGGAAACTCAGAGCCGCATGTGAAGGTCTGCAGGGCGGGTGAGATGTCACGGTCTGGGCGGTTTGGGCGTGTGGCTGCGAGGAAGGGGTGGGGAGGCGAGTGTGGCGGATGCCCGGAAGCGGAACTGCAGGGCTTCCGGGCTGTGGCGGTGATTTTTGGGGGAGGGTGATGTGATGACGGCACGGCACGGTAGCGATGGAGGACGTGATGGCTGTGAGCGCGCTGGGAGGCATCTTCAAGCATCGTGTTGATAAGTGAAAATCCGCAGCAGGACAATGGATGTCGGTAAGATAAACTTTTTGATTCCCATTCCCAAGACTCCAGTGCCTCTTATCACTCCAATTTCGCGTTCACGCATCTTTGTCGTCCCTACCGCGCGCGCCCCCCCCTCTCCCCGGCGGGGCGCTCCTCCATGCCTCATTTTCCTCCTCCATCTCACTTCTCAGTGACCCTCTTCCCCGCCGCCC
>JAWXCT010000109.1:0-26885 GCA_034509035.1 Saxispiralis lemnorum
GGAGGTGGGGGGGGGTATCGGGCGGTTCAATACCGAGGGTGAGGGCGAGAGGGACATGCGGTCATGGTCGAGTTCCTCGGAGGCTTTGCGCTTGCGGTTCGACATGTTTTGTGGGACGTGGGGGTCTGGATTTGATTGTTAGCAACGCATCCCACCCCAATGATGGCTTCTGGGACCTTCATGGACACACATACCGTAGTGGTTTGAAGAGAGGCGGTTCGAGAGCAGGTGGGGAGCGGAGAGGGCTTGGTTACCGAAAACGTTCATGGCGGAGCCTGCCAGAAGAGGTGATGTGCTTCGTTCAAGGCAAGATGGCGGGAGAAGATTCGTGGTGAAGGGACCAAAGGTGAATGGAGGAAGAAAGCAGCACTGCTGGAGGCGGCGGATGCGGGCAGTGCCACACTCGAGCTCACGACTTGGCGGAAGGCTGCAGCTGCCAGCCGAGAAACATCCGCGCATGCGACGCTTGGGCTGCCAGTACCATGTTTCGGGTCTGTTTCTTGACGTGTCCAACAATCGCGCTTCTTTTTGCAGAAGAGAAAATAAGTATTGCGTCAAGCATCTGGTAGCAACACTTGTTTGAATTGCTGGTCGGCCGTTCGTTTGAACACTTTGCTGGAGTCCCAGCTCCGGATCTTGCTACCTCCAACATCGACGGCCCTTGTCCGGGTCGAGATTCTCTCTGCACCAGCGCACCTCGCGCGTGGCGGCTTTTGGAGGCATGCGTGGGAGGTCACATGGCCGATTAGAGGACATTGAATATTCAAGCCTGGGCGTCCGAGTCGCTTCTCCGTCAAAATGAGCAATTCCAAAGAGGACCAGGAGCATGCAGCCCCCCTTTTGGACCAGCGGAGAGCAAGCGGCGACCAGCGGGACAGCGACATCGAGCTCGCAGACTTCGACGACTACGAAGATGGACTGCCGTCAGACAGTTCAATGGCTACTCCCCCGTCGCCGGCACCTACGGCTAAGACGACGAAGACGCCGACATCCTACTTAGCCATCGGCCTTGCGCTCATCACTGCAGTTGTCAGCTTTACCATCAACACTGAATCTACAGCCTACTTTGAGGATGTGCTAGGCTGGAAGAAGCCGTTCTGCACGATGTACCTCATGCACAGCGCCCTCTGCCTGCCCTGGCTCTGCCAATTAGGCTGGTCGCGCTTCCGCCACCGAGACGTCCCCTACAGCCTCTGGGTGCGAGACTACAACAACCAGCTTCGCGAAGTCATAGCAACCATTGATGCCTACGCTACGAGCGGGACGAGTATGGTATGGAAGCGCAAGGGACAGGTGGGGGGGCCGTTAGACTTTTTGGCTACGACAATGGTGCTGGTCACTGTTGTGCTTACTGTGAGCGGCTGCTCCTGGTTCCTGGCGCTGGTTTTGACGACGCCCGCCGATCTCACGGCCATTTACAACTGCTCCACCATCTTCGCTGCCGTGTTCAGTGTGCCTCTGCTTAAGGAGAAGCTGGGCTGGATTGGTATTGTCGCTGTGGTGCTCTCTATCGCCGGTACATTCACTATTGCCTACGGGGACGCGACGGCGAAGCACAAAGAATCTGAGATCGGCTCATCGCGACTGCTGGGAAATTTGGTCGCTTCGGTTGGCGCGATCGCGTTCGGTCTGTACGAGGTACTGGTCAAGAAGTGGGCATGCTCTTCGCGTCCCATGAGTCCCTCGGAGAGCTTGCCGCTCACTTTCGCAGCTTCCGCGCTGACGGGCTTTTACACCTTTGGCTCGCTCTGGATTGGCCTCATCATTCTACACTTCACTGGTGTCGAGGAGTTTGTCTGGCCCAGTGCTGACGTTGGCCTGTGGATCGGAATCTCGGTGTTGTCAGGCTCACGTGAGCCTACTTATTTCCTTCCACGAAAGACGGCAGACGCTGACAGCTGCCCAGTTTATATCAATCTACTTGCTGTTTTGGTCATTTGGACGAGCCCTGTGTTTGGATCTATGGCGAATGTGTACGTTCGCAAAACATGTTCTGGAGAAAGCTTATCGCTGACCGCTGCAGACTGAGTGTTTTCCTCGTGGCACTCGCGGATTGGGTGATATTTAGTCTGGAGCCTTCGGTCGCGACCTATATCGGTGGCGTCTTGATCATTGTCGCTTTTGGCCTGCTAGCGAAGGACACCTTGGGGGAGAAGCACCACTAGGTGTGTGTGTACGATAAAGGGCTCTTGTCCAGCGTTTGAGCGTAGAACTTAACCTTGTTGAGCCTTGGGAAAATACGCATCTCGCAGTACCAGCAGCTGATTCCATTTCGTTCAAATTGTGGCCGCCAACGGCAAGACGTGGGCTTTCTATAGCATGTTTCTCATCAAATAGACGCAGCGTCCTCATAGCTGGGCTCGGAAGCTGCAACACGAAGTGAGAGGGTCTTTGGCAGACCCGTGGGGTTTGGTTTAGGCTACAGATTGAACTCGTGACTGTTGGAGAAGTCGAGGTCGCCGAGTCTTCGAAAGAGCCATGGAGGTAGAAATGTTTGGTAGAGTCTAGATCGTCAAGGAGGTCCACGTAGATAGTGGCCGCTTCCCACGGACATTCTCGCTCGGAGAATGGTGTTTTCCTAGTACCCGTCCATCTGCAAGATGCTCATGTGCGGTGCTTCACACGGCCCGGCGCAAACTTCCAGGTGTGCTGTACACTTGCATCAACCCTCGAAGAGAAAGCAATCGCGTGCCCTTCAGACGTGCAGAAAAGGTGTTGTGGGAAGGATGGTTAGAAGCCATGAGAGGTCGAGACGAAGTGAGGAGCAAATTTGGCTGCCGCGCCAAGGCCCGAACGTTCGGTCCGGGTGAAAACGCGGGTGGGCCCCGCCACTACTGGCACGCGTGCTGAACGCGTTCTCGCGTCGCTTAAGAAACATCCCTTCTGCCTCCCTCTCCTCTGATACACCTTCTCCACCTTATACACGCTCTCTCGACAGAACAACTCTCTACTCCGACATCTCCATTGCCTCTTGTTCAGACTTTGCATTCCCGCAGCCAGCCTTCCGTATCACGCCATCAATCGACGACAATTCCACCCACGTCGGATCCAGAAACCAAGCAGGCGGTAAAAGCCTCGCTGCCAGACGGCAAAATGTTCGTCTACAAGCGTGGTATGTCTTCATGAGCTCCACAGGGCGTGTGGCGTTTCATCGAACGATTGATTCGGTGCCTTGCCACTGGTCTGCACCACTATGCGATTTGAACGCGCCCTCCTCGTCCGATGCTACAGCATGGCTGACCAACCCGCAGATGGGCGCAAGGAGCGCGTGCAATTCGACAAGATCACAGCACGTGTGTCGAGACTATGCTATGGCCTCGACCCGGAGCACGTTGACGCCGCTGCGATCACCATGAAGGTCATCGCGGGTGTGTACCAGGGCGTGACCACTATCCAGCTGGATGATTTGGTGAGCAGAATGCCATTTCGCTTCCCGGCCAGAGACATGATGCTAACAGACGATCGTTAGGCCGCCGAAACCGCGGCATACATGACCGTCACTCACCCCGACTACGCCATCCTCGCCGCACGTGTCGCAGTGTCGAACCTCCACAAGCAAACGAAAAAGCAATTTTCTGCAGTCGTGTCGGACCTATACCACTACATCAACCCCAAGACGAAAAAGCCTGCACCGATGATATCGGACTACACATACAAAGTGGTCATGGACCACGCTGAGGAGCTGAACTCGGCCATCGTGTACGACCGCGATTTCAACTACCAATACTTCGGTTTCAAGACTCTGGAGCGCTCGTACCTTCTTCGCATCGACGGCAAGGTTGCCGAAAGACCACAGCACATGATCATGAGGGTGGCCATCGGCATCCACGGTGACGATATCGAAGGTGCCATTGAGACCTACAACCTTATGTCCAACAAGTACTTCACCCACGCCTCCCCCACTCTCTTTAGCGCAGGAACGCCACAGGCACAGCTTGCGTCTTGCTTCCTCATCGACATGAAGGACGACAGCATCGACGGTATCTATGACACTTTGAAGACATGCGCTATGATCTCGAAGAACGCTGGCGGTATTGGCCTGAACGCGCACCGAATCCGTGCGACTGGCTCTTACATCAGCGGCACCAACGGCACCTCTAATGGGCTTGTCCCCATGCTGCGCGTCTACAATAACACTGCCCGCTACGTTGACCAGGGTGGCAACAAGCGCCCGGGCGCTTTCGCCATTTACCTCGAGCCGTGGCACGCCGACGTGCACGCGTTCCTGGACCTGCGTAAGAACCACGGAAAGGAAGAAATCCGTGCCCGCGACCTGTTCTACGCATTGTGGATTCCGGACCTGTTCATGAGGCGTGTCGAAGACAATGGCACCTGGACCCTAATGTGCCCCAACGAATGCCCTGGGCTTGCAGATGTGTATGGCGAGGAGTTTGACCAGTTGTACGAGCAGTACGAACGTGAGGGCAAGGGTCGTGAGACTATTAGAGCGCAGAAGCTCTGGTACGCCATCCTCGAGGCCCAGACCGAGACTGGCAACCCCTTCATGCTCTATAAGGACGCAGCCAACCGCAAGAGCAACCAGAAGAACTTGGGCACCATTCGCAGCTCTAACCTGTGCACTGAGATCATCGAGTATACTGCGCCGGACGAGGTCGCGGTCTGTAACTTAGCTTCGATTGCTCTGCCGACGTACGTCGACCTGCAGAACGAGCAATTTGACTTCAAAAAGCTGCACGAGGTCACCCAAGTCATCACGAAGAACTTGAACAAGATCATCGAGATCAACCACTACCCTGTGCCCGAAGCTCGCAAGAGCAACTTCCGTCACAGGCCCATCGGGCTCGGTGTGAACGGTCTTGCTGACGCTTTCCTCGCTCTGCGCATGCCTTTCGACTCTCCCGAAGCTCGCCAGCTCAACATCAAGATCTTCGAGACCATCTACCATGCCGCCTTGACAGCTTCGTGCGACCTGGCCGAGAAGCTTGGTCCGTACGAGACCTACCAAGGCTCTCCAGTTTCAAAGGGCGAGCTTCAATACGACATGTGGGGCGTCACACCGTCAGACCTCTGGGACTGGGCCGCTTTGAAGGACAAGATCGCGGAGCACGGCGTTCGCAACTCACTGCTTGTTGCGCCCATGCCCACTGCATCTACCTCACAGATCATGGGGTTCAACGAATGTTTCGAGCCCTACACCAGCAACATCTACTCCCGCCGCGTGCTTGCTGGCGAGTTTCAGGTCGTCAACCCGTGGCTGCTGAAGGATCTGGTCGACCGCGGGCTGTGGTCCGACAACATGAAGAACCGTATCATTGCCGACGGTGGCTCCATTCAGCGCATCCCGAACATTCCTGACGACCTGAAAGCGCTCTACAAGACCGTCTGGGAGATCAGCCAGCGCCAGATCGTGCAGATGGCCGCCGACCGTGGTGCGTTCATCGACCAGTCGCAGTCCTTGAACATCCACATGAAAGACCCCACCATGGGCAAGATCACCAGCATGCACTTCACCGGTTGGAAGCTTGGTCTCAAGACCGGCATGTATTACCTCCGCACTACTGCCGCTTCCGCGCCGATCCAGTTCACCGTCGACCAAGAGAAGCTCAAGGTGGTCGACACCAATGTGGCGAAGCAAAGTGCGAAGAAACGTGGCATCTCTGGCGGCTACAACGCGGTCAGCACGCCTCCCAAATCCGCCTCCCCTACCCCTGCCACGGAGGACAAGGCGCCTGAGAACGCGACTTCGGCCCCGAACGGCGAGCTCACTCAGGCGACCACACCGCCTATTCCTGAGAAGCCGGAGCCGAAGAAGAGGACGTTCGGTCGGACGTCCTCCGCCGTGGCCAACCCTCCTTTCCCCGCAGACCAGGATGAGGGCCAAAGCCCTGAGGTGCTGGCCGCGGATGGCTCGAACGGTCCGTTGCCCGAGCCTGAAGAGCTGCCGGAGCCTGCTCTGAAAGACAAGAAGGCCAACCAGGCCGAGGACAAGGAAGCCGACAGCGAGGCTCGCGAGGGCGACATTTACGCCGACGCAGTGCTTGCTTGCAGCATCAAGAACCCTGAAGCGTGCGAGATGTGCAGTGGGTGAGGCTTGATGCGGTAATATTCATGGCTGCGAAGTTTGCACGATGGCGTTATGGAGCGTGGTTTGGATCATGGATGCGGAAGGTTTGCTTGCTTTTCCGCTGCAAAGAGCGCTGTAGTGTTTTTGTATCTTTTCCACTTCATCCATACCTCAATATTGCTATCGGCTTTATACTCGAATGATTCCGTTGACGGCGGCTGGCGATGGCAAGATCAGGCCCGGAAGGAAACGGATCCTCAAGCTAATAAGCCGGTTCAGGTGCGCACCCTGGACATGACTGCAAGGGACCCTAGATCCGACCCCAGACCCGACTCCAGACGCCACAAAAACGGTCCGTGGCGCTCGCGTCGACGACGCGACTGCTCAACTTCACGTCTTCGAGGTCTATGCAACACATGGTCGCAGAGCAGAAAAGAATCGAATATTATTGCCGCACCTTTCGACGCCCTGAATTGCTGGCTTAGATGAGCACGTTTCGACGGAGTTTGTTACCCTCGGCCTAAAAGATTGGTACTGCAGTGGGCGCAACCACAGAATAGGAGATTTGTAAGAAAAAAAAGCTGCGAATGGGAAGTGAACACTCGTTGGCCGGTCGCCGTCATAGAGTCCTATAATCCCTTTCGCGTTCTTTCGCGGTCGTGTCGCAGCCTCCCCCTCGTTCGGCAGACGGCAGCGACCTCTTAGGAATGGGGGTGGGGCCGGTGGACGAGTCGGGGATTAAGGGGATGACAGAGGTGGTGGACGGGATGGAGATGATATAACGGGGCCCTTGTGACGCAGCCACCGCCTTACTTACGTCACAGAGCTGGAGCGCCTTCCCGCAGACGACTAAGTTTGGAGGGCTCGACGCCGTCAAAGCGAAGATGTTCGCTCCAATGGACTGGAGAAGCGTTCCGCATACGCCCAAGCACGATGTAGCGGCGGACACGTTTGTACTGCCAAGCAAAGGGAGTGCTGCAGTGGGAATTCGGGCGTCACGTTCTCAGGGATGAGGCCCAGCGGAGATATAGGTCTCGTCGAGGTCGTTGGGAAGTGAGGGGAAAAGGCGCGGGCTGCTTTGTCCGATCTAACATATTTGACTGGCCGTCGAATGTCCACGTTTCTTTTATTGCATGTAATGGTCGAGTGACCGTGATTGTTGGTTTCGTCAAAGTCATGTGATGTCCTGTCGACAGACTCGGCTAACCTGCCACGGGCTTCGAGGGAGAGGGTGTGGAGCATCGCGAAAACGAGAATCCAGCTTGTCTCCCTTCGCTCCAACACCCCTACTAATGCTTTTTACGTAGCAGCCGAAGCAGGCTGCGGCTTGCAAATGTGACTAGTGGTTTTCATAACATCAGCTGGCATAGCTACCCGTCACGTCCCATTACCCATGATTGCTGAGGCCGTCTGCCCAGACGAGTGCGGATGTCCTGCAAGAGGAGAAAGAATGAAGGCCTGCGACTTGGAGAGATCAAATATAACAATCGAAAGCTTTGAGCCCCCCTGTGACTGGCCAGAAGAATGAGACTCGATCGAGCCGCTCCTCACTTGGCTACGGAGCAGCCATGAGAACCGCAAAGGAAACCAACAGAAACCTTTCTCAGCTTCCTGAGGATGGCACATCTTGCCCGTGAACGAACGTCCAATGGTCACGGGCTTATGTGGCTTGTGAAAGTGCGTCTCGTGAGCGGATGGCGCAGAGTCCCGGTCAGGCAGGGCAATCCACGGATATCTGTTCCCACGAAGGACATGCCTCATTTTCTTGCGATCGTCGAGCACAGGCATAAAAAGATTGAGCGGCTTCGCGCAAATGGGATGAGACATGATAGGAAGGTAAGTCGAGCTGAACCAGAGTTGAGGAAACAGCGGGTGAAGTGTGATGTTTGAAATGTGCAAAAGAGTTCGACACCCGGATTCAGGCGGGCGAGCATGCTGGTAAGCTATTAAACCAATTGTTCGTTGGTTTCTCCAGTCCATATTCCCTCTCTCATCATTGCATTGCAATATTTCAGACGCATATCGCATACTTCATTGCTCTCGCTCGAGACGAGACCCCGCTCCACCGATCCAACGCACTTTGCATCATCTCTTTCAGCATCATCACGCCTTCACACATCGCGGCCTATCGGATTGCCGCCAACCCAGCTCCTCCACTCGAGACATAGGTTTCTAGATATATCACACCCTCAAAGCATACCACGTCTTCTCCGACACCTTTCCACCTTCCTTCTCTGGAGCGCAGCGGGATGCTCCAACCTCACAGTGCACATCGAGACATTCGCGCACAGCCCAGAGATGCACTCTGCATCTTCGCCGGCCTTTTTCGTCTGCCGAGGACACTCCAAGAACGATCGCTCATTCAATCCTTACGCGATCGACGGCGCTAGTCCCTTGGGCGCCCTCCTTTGGTTGCCGAAGCAGAGAGACATTCCAAATTCGTCCTCTGTTCACGGTGCTTTGATGGCAAGCCCCGGCGCATTCGGCCATCCGTGCGTCGCTGTCTCGACATCGGCGTGCAGGCACCAGGTATTCTGCCTCCGCGGGACGTCCTTTGGAGGCATCACGATTCAGGAGAAGTACTCGGCCGCCATCGAAGGGCGGAAGAAAGATGCGTTCGACTCCTACCTCGCCCTGGCACGCGGAGACACATCTTCACACAACGAACTTGGAGAGCTCGTCCAGACGGCCCCCCCCCCGCGAAGCAGACCTATATCGACCTCGACTGTGGCTACTGGATCGAGCTCCACCTCTTCGGTCCGCGTTCGGGGGCATCCTCACGAAGGCGTCGCTCGACAATGCGCACCGGTGCTTCGAGAGCAAGAACCGTTCGAGGTTCTCTGAGGCGCCAGGCACTCTCTCCCCCAGGAGCCAACAGGGCGCGCTATCATGACGACACGACGCTGCTCCTCTCACGGTCGAGCCATCAGGCAAAGGCGGCTCGACAGCCAGTATCGTTGCTCCTCCATCGCCAGAGAATGAGACGGCTATTTTGAGCTCGTGGCGGTCGCGTGCGAGGATCTGACTGTATGTAGCTATCGAAAAGGGATCTTCGATCGATCTGCTGTGATTCTTCAACAAAGTCATCCTGTACTTGTGAATGTTCGGGCATGCTAATCGTTGAGTCTCTGCTGAATTATAGACCCCTCAGTCACAATCAGATGCGTTGTCTGCAAGCGCTGATGATTATTGCGCGATGAAACATGTAATCATAAAGGCTCGATAGACATTCAAATGCGCTGTCTTTAGATGCTATTCACATTACACTACATACAACAAAAGGGTATCAATCAACAGCACGTCCCACCTGCAGCCGTCTCGCGACTCTTGTTCACTTGTCAACTACAGCACGCGACGACTGCCTCTGCCATCGGTCCCACGCATCTGTTTCGTACCAGCGCCCTGGTCTCGGGTCAGCACAATCCCACTGATGAGACAGTGGACATCGAACGACTCACCTTGACGCCACTCTTGCCTGTCAAGCTCCCCTTCAGCTTCGTCAACCCTCCACCAACCTTGTCGCCCATAGTCGTCGGCCTCTGCTGAGTCTGGTGCGTCGTCCTCGAGCCCGTAAGCGACCCGCCCGTCGACTTCCCGGTCCTGCGTCCAGTCGCCGTGGTGCCAGTCGTGCGGCTCGGCGCCATGGGTCCGTCGCCGCGGTGGCCATGCGACCCGACGCCGTTCGGGTGTTTCTTGGTCGTCTGAACAGTCTTGTGCGAGCCGGTGATCGGGTTGATGGATTCCTTCGTGGTAGTAACCGCATTTGGATCTGTCTTGCGCGGACGGAGACGCAACATTAGGCCGCCATTCCCGCCGCTGGTGGTGGCGGCCGTCTTGTTGTTTCGCCTGAAATCCACTTTCGACTCAGCACCACGGTGGGCGGCTTTGGAAGCAAGACCCATATTGTCTGATGCTACACGGATGGAGATTGGTAGGAGGGTGCTCTGTTCTTGGTTCTTTGTTAGTTCGATCGAGGACGTCAGACAAGGATCGCAGTGAAAAAGAGTGACATGCCGTCTACTCTGATCTTCAAATACCTACCGCAAGTCCTCGAGCCTGCTACCGTCTCGCGATATCTGACGTAGTCGGGGCGGCGAAACTGGAATGCTGTCGTCACGTCCGATATACAAGCGAGTGCACCACCTCCCGCCGCACACAAAACAAGGAACACCCCTTGTGTCGATCCTCGGCCTCCATCCACCTCGTCACAAGCGCGCGCGTGGAGAATTACCATGACGCAGCATTCGACCAAATCGAAAGTTACCTCGACTGCTACAGCGACAACTCAGAACAAGGACGGCGACGAAGTCGCTTCGACATCCGATCGTGCCCGACTATCGAACAAGACTAAGCGCCAAGCCGAATTCTCGACTGCAACCGGTCTCGAACTACCAGGAAAATTACGTGCGCGACCTTCACAAGCGGCCAGACGCAAGTCTTCGGTTGCGAGAGAACTTCGTTTACTCAAAGAGAGCAGTGAAAAGAGTGAGATCTATTCGAGCGCTTTATCTAGAGAGCCAGCGGGGAGGGATTCTTCGGGAAAGTGTCTTCGTTTTCTGGACCATAAAGGCACGCTGAAGATGGCCACACTGAAAAGACCAACATGAGTGTCCGGGACCTTTTATTGAGGAGAGCGTTGGGGAAACGTGAGCTGGATCACAGGGGCGCTATGGGAATAATTCAGTGTAGAGGTATCTGCAAGATCAAGGCCTACTGAGCCCCATCGCAATAATCACAGTTCACACCGTGCATGACCCCGTGCTCGTATCTTTACCGACGAGCAAAGCACCACTGTTGCGCACCAGCAAGCATTGAAAGATCGTGTGCATTCGTTCACCGGACGCCTTTAAGGAGACAAGCCAGACTCGATCGCAGCAACCTCTCAAGTATGATTGATACGCTCACTTGCTGATGGAGAGCCGAGCGTTCGAGAACTCGAGTTAGACGTCAAAGAATGTCAAAACTCCCCGCGACTGATTACATGTGCGCCGCATTGTAACTGCACTCAATGAAGTCAAGCTGCGCCTTGCCCTCGGTATCATCTTGAGAGAACGCTTGCCATGTATGAAAAGCATTAAGTAAGAACTCTGATTGAGGACTCTAGTCAGAAGCGGACTATTGATGAAAGTGGAGAAGAGCACTGGACCCTGCAAGGGCAATGGCAACAAAGAGTGTGATAATCATGTTGGTATCGTGCTGGTCCTCACCAAACAGGTCAACAGCCTGCCACCGTGAGCATCACACACGAGCGCCGAATCAACGCTCGAAAAGCAAAGCTCTAGCGAACAAGATAAGCCGTGGGCACGTTGTGAACGCCATCACTAGCACTCAAGCTGGAAGACTCACCCTGCCATCAACGCCATGCAAATCCATGCCACACTGAAATAAGCAACCCAGGAAGAACTACAGGTACAGCGACTGAGCAGCCACGATATCCCTCCGCACCTTCGTCAGCGCCGTCTCGAACTTCTGCTCGAGCTCTTCGCTGCCCATAGCCTTAGCCGCCTGGGCGACTTGACGCAACAGCTCTTCTAAGCGGCGGAAGAGACGAATGAGCGAGCCCTCGTAGACGTCGGTCATTTTACTGCGTCTTGGTTAGCATTCGAGCAGACACAAAAGAATCAAGTTGACGACATACCAGATGGCAGCAAAGCTTGCACCGTGAGTCCATGCATACACAACCTCCATCAACTCGCACTTGAAGCTTTCGAGGTATTCATCCTCGTTGACGAGGACTTTGCTCTCCATGCTGACCTTGGCCACAATCCTCGCCTGGGCCTGAATCTCGCGGAATGGCTTTGCAAGCTCCTCCTTGAGCTGCGGTGCCTCCTGCGTCTTCTCCTCGAAGATGAAGCAACTTAAACAAGCGGCACACTGTTCAGGCGAGAGCTCGTTGAAGAAGCGGTTGAAAAGCAGCTCGCTGAGGACGAGCTCATCTCCAGTGGAGATCTCGCAGGCGACACGCGCTTTGAGTTGCACGACGTCGGCCTCGTTGACGAAGCCAAGACGGCGCAAGACACGCTTGCGGTTCTTGAGCTCGTCCATCTGAAGGACTGAGAGGGCGTCGGAGATCTGTTTCCGGGTGTCTTTGATCTGCTTTGTGAGCTCCATTTTCCCGGCGTACTGCTCGTACAAGGCCGGCAGACGCTCCGAGTTGTGAAGCGGCGATTTGAGAAGCTTGTGTTCCAAGACTTCGATCTTGCGCGTCAGGTCTTTGAACTTCGGATCGGAAATACCCATGTTCTCGATGGGGTCCAGGACGGCAATACCGTCTGGAAAGCGACGCTTGATCTCTTCGATTGACTTGCGAACGGCGCTTCGCTGCTCGGGTGTACGGAGGTCGGTGGGCAAGAAAGCTCTTAGATGACCCAACGACTCGATCGTCCCGTTGAGCACCGGAATGACCTCCATTTTGCCCTTTTCGCCAGCGCGAGGCGGCCGAATGCCTGGGGGCAAGTCTTCGTTGAGCTTGAAGCCGCGCGCAGGCGCGTTCTGGTCGGGCGCGATGTTGAGAAGCACGTCAACCACAACCGAAGCCCCGCGTGGAATGTCTTCCTCTTTCTGGTCCCTGGTGGGCTTCTTCCTCAAGAAGTTAACGACTGCGCCCCAGCCGAAGTCGACGTCCTTGTGCTTGACTCTGACGAGTCGACCAGATTGCAGGAACTTCAGGAGGTACTGGGGATCGGTGATTACGGCCTTCATGTCCTCTGCAAGACGGGAAAGCTTCTGGCGGAGGTCATAGTACTCCTGAATTTCCTCCTCGTCCTGAATGACCATGCGCTTCTTCTTCTCGTCCAGATCCGCCAGCTGCTTCTCGAGCGTTGTGACGGATGCTGTGTTTTGAAACTGGAAGAAGCACCTCTCCAGCATGTACTCAGGGCTAATGCCTTCCACACGCAAGAGATTGAGCACCATGTTGTACCCCAGGTGGAAGGCACTGTTGAGCTTATCCTGTTCACCTCTCACGATCGTTTTTGCGACTGTGGGGTCCATCTTCTCGTCGATCATCATGATCACGATACCACGCTCGTCAAGCCCTCTTCGCCCAGCACGGCCAGACATCTGAATGAACTCACTGGGCGTCACCCAACGCTGCTGTACACCGTCGAACTTCCGCACGGAGGTAAAGACGACGGTCTTGGCAGGCATGTTCAGGCCGATGGAGAATGTCTCGGTGGCGAACAGCACCTTGATGAGGCCTTCTTGGAACAGAATCTCAATGGTCTCTTTCAAGATTGGGAGCAGGCCAGAATGATGGATGCCAATACCGCGGCGTAATAGTGGGAGAATATGCTGGATCTGTGGTAGCTCCTTGTCCTCCTCGGACAGCATTTCGATGGCAGAGTTGAACACTTTCGTAACCATGGCCTTCTCGGACTCGTCGTTGAAAGCCAGCTGGCTCATTTGCAGGGCGTAGTTCTCGCATTCGCGCTTTGAGAACGAGAAGACGATGACAGGATTGTAGTTCTTCATCATGATCATCTTGACAATCTTATAAATGTCTGTGGGACCCTCCTTCTGGCCTCCCTTGTGCGTCTTCTTGTTCTTGCCCTGGCCCTTCCGTTTCGCCATCGCATTGGAGCCATCATCGCCTGCTTTGTCCGCGATCGATGCCATCGCCTTGTTAAAGTTCTCCTCTCGGAATGCACCTTTCTCATCAACTACCAGATGAATACCGTCTGCGCCTGCCGGGAAAAAGTAATGCTGGAGAGGCGTCGGTCGGAAGTCGGTGTATACGACGTGGCATGGTTGGTTGTGTGTCTTGGTGATCCATTCGGCGAATTGCATAGCGTTGGGGATAGTCGCCGACAGGAAGACATAGTGCACCTTGTCCGGTAACAGAATGATTGTCTCCTCCCAGACCACACCTCTTGACTTGTCGCGCATGTAGTGCACCTCGTCAAAGATGACCCATCCGACCTCGCGCATAATCTCGGAGCCACGGTACAACATAGATCGCAGAATCTCGGTCGTCATGACCAGACAAGTGGCCGTGGGGTTGATCGTGACATCGCCAGTCATCAAACCCACATCGCCGAAGTCGGCGCTGAACTCGCGATACTTCTGGTTACTGAGGGCTTTGATTGGACTGGTGTAGATCACACGCTGGTTCTCCTTCAAGCATTGCGCAATGGCGTACTCGGCGACCACGGTCTTGCCTGCACTCGTGTGCGCAGATACCAACACACTCTCATTGCGCTGGATTGATTGTATTGACACGTCCTGGAAAGGGTCGAGTTTGAAAGGCCATTCACGCGCAGGCTCTTTGGGTCGTTGATGCTGGGAAAGAGGGACGTATTGGTAATCGGGCGGAAGTGAGACTTGGTGGCGGACTTGATGCGATAGCACCACCGCATTCTCGTCTTTTTGCGCTTGAAGGCCTGCAGCTGCCGCGATTTCGCGCGATTGCTTGGTTTCAAATGTGTCTGTCACGAGAGGCTCAGGCTCATCGTCGCGCTTTTGCCGCTTGCCATGTCGCTGCTCAGGTGCCTCAGTCACTTCGAGATCGTCCACAGCTATGTTGTGTCCGTTCACCGCTGGCTCCACATCCTCCATTTGTGTGTCGCTCTGGTCGGCCTTGACATCGCCATTTGCAGATCGCTTCTTGCTCTTCTTGTCCTTTTTATCCTTCTTTTCCTTTTTCTTGGTCTGCTTCGGTACGTTTTCGTCGAAGACGTCGAAAAGTTCGTCCATGGTCAGGAGTTCGTAGCGCGTGTTGCGCCCGTTTCAGAGCGAAGTTGTGAGGCGCTGACCTTAGAGTTTCGATGTTGAAGTCCCAGAAAGTTTCCCGCTTTCAGAGGAAGCTCCACGGTTGAATTACGGCTGTCGCTCGATGATCCGAGCTCCTTCCACGAGCGGCAGGTATCACATAGTTTTGCTACATGACACCATCCACATAAAGGTGCTACTTTAAGAGAAAGTGAAGAATGTTTGGCCACGGACCTCGCTCCGTTGGTACAGATGTCTCATGTGGTCGATTGACAAGTCGGTAACCTGAGCACTTGACCCCCTGTTTTGTATCACTTCACCTGCGGTGAAATCTGCACGTTTTGAAAAGATACCAAGCTTATAGATTTCAACAAACTAGGGCTTTGAGGTTTGGCGGCATATATCCGTGGGCTCCACCGGCACATCATATTCGTGTGATATCTACCTCTACGTGAGAAGGCTCACCGTCGCCTCGTGATCACGCATCAAGCATTTGATACATCGCCCTCGCCTTCACCCGGCACTGGTATCCATCTGGCTCTCCTTCTCCCTCTGCCTCTCCGCCTTCCTCTCCGCCTTCCAAGCCTCAATTTTAGCCTTCATCTCCGTGTCCGGAATCACATCCTCCATCTTCAGGGGCGCACGGTTGAAAGGATCGTGTGGGTCACTCAGCAAGTGACTGCGGATTGTACTCCGATCCATCGTTGTCCGGCTCGCGGGAAGAATGACGGGATCGGTCATGAGGTCGGCCATGAGCGGGTCAAGGAAGTCATCTGGCGGCTCGCCGAGATCCTGCTCCTCTTCTTCGTCTGCCTGCTTCGCTTCAGCCACTCGAGTACCAAGCTTCTCCCAGACTCTGAGCTCGTCTGGCGACTTGAGCGCGTAGCGCTTCATCAGCTCTGTGGCCTTGGTGAAGTTGGCGGGCTTGTAGGATCGACCGTCGCGAGCGATCGCCTGGACGAAGGTTTGCTTTCCGGAGAGGTTGTTGTAGACGGTTAAGATGTCGGCCAGTAGGGCTCGAGGATTGAATCCGTACTCCGCAGGATTCTCGACCTTGAGATTGGAGGAGCGTGGGCCAACCATCGTGTCCAGATTGTAGTCCAGCATGTCTGCAAGACGGGTGACAATTTCAGGCATGGTGAAGGAGCCAGCAAGCGACTCGCTGAAAAGGATGAGCATCTCCATCGTCTCACGAGTGAGCTGCATGTAGCTTTTGGCTTTGCTCTTGGTTTCATCCAGCAAGTCTTGCTTTTCCTTGCGCTGTTCTTCATTGAGACCGGCCATCTGAGACGGATCCGACAGTTCCTTGGAGAGATCGTGGATCTTGGTAAAACTCGAGAGACTCTCATCGAGCACGTAGGTCACATCATTGACCAGCAAGTTCACGAATTGCACGAAGAAGTCGGTGTTGATGCGTGCTTCTTTAGCAAGCGCCTCGCGGTAGAACGTATTCGGCCAGATAGTCTTGATGACCTGGAAAATTTCGTATCGAATGTTGAACTTGTCAGAAAACGCAGTGGATGCACCTGTAAACTCGGCCTCGATGTAGAACTTCATCAGCGCGTGAAGTAGATTTTGGTTCGCAAAGTCGGACCCTATCAGGAGGTCTCCGAGGACTCCTCTCGGGTAGTTGCCAAATTTCTGAACGCCGTAGAAGAGGATCGTCACCAAGCCGTGCTTGACGCCAGGGTTCTTGATGTATTCGCTGCTGCGCAGGAAAGTCAAGCAAATTTGAACAATCTCTTCGCATTGCTGTGGCGTGATGATTTGTGGCATATGGCTGGTGATAAATTTGAAGTTGTCGACGATGTCTTCCAGGAAGTACTCAGGCAAGCATCTGAACAACTCTGGTTGCTCCTCCGGCAGTGGTAACCGCAGCTGCTCCTTGGGCAGATTCTGGCGAGAAGCGAGGTGTAGAAGGAAGATGATCACGTATCGCATGAACTGCATGCTTCGTGTCTGAGTCAGATCGTCCAAGAGAATGCCCTGGGTTGCGTGCATCGTGCTCCACATGTCATCGATTTGTTGCTTGAACTTTTTCATCTGTTCCTCGAAGCGCGAGAGGTACCTCGGATCCTGCAGCGATTCGTTAGCGTCTTCAGAAAACAAAATTCTGAGATGCGACTTACGTGTGCATATTTGTGTCTCTCTGCCTCTGCGCGCTCAAGCTCCTTCTCCATACGCTGCGCTGTCTTCTTCATTGTGGACATGCGGGTCTGCGCGGCCTCGGAGCCATAATGGTGTCCCGCCACAGTGAGGAAGAAAATCTCTGAGATGAAATTATTTGTGCCCTCCGCCTTCTGGGCGTAAAACTCGTCCGACGCCTTTTGGTCCGCATTAATCTTGGTCTCATCCGAAACGTCTACCTTTGGACTACGACGAAGGTAGTTGACGTCGATGCGGTCGACCTTCGTGAAAGACGCGTCCATGAAGGGCTCGCAAAGCTGGTCGAGAACAGAGGTCACGTTGACCATGAAGCCATCGCTGGAGACCGTCTTATAGTCAACGCGCATTGCACGCTTCTTGTGGTTCTTGTTGACGCAAAGCGCAAACCAGTTGAGCATGCGTTCACGCTGTGCTGGTCCACCTCGCACGATTGCGTCGGCCATCTGGAACAGCTCACCCTGATGCGTCCTCAAAACAGTGCGAATCGAGCTTTGAGCGTTTCCGATAAAGTTGCGATCGCGCGTCTTTGGCGCAGAGAAGTAGTTCTGGGCCACCTCAATCTGTACCGGAGAAAGCCGGAAAAACGGCCCTAAGAGTGTCTTCGTCTCGACGTCTTGAGGCTGCAGGTCCTGGGGTGCCCATGAAGCTGACTGGGTTATGACATCCACGATCTTGGGAAAACGAAGGAGATTGCGCATTGCCATGATATACGGCTGATAGTTCCCGAGCATGTTCTTCATGGCCAGCTGCGAGCTGAGCTCTTCCGCAGCGCCCACAATGGCTTCCTTGATGGTCTCATCCTCTTCGAACCGGCTGCTCGCCTCAGTAAGAAAGTCGGTACAAATACCGAGATCGGATTCTGGGTCGGCCAGGAGATGATCCACCAGAGGATTGGTCATAGGCACGTTGTCCCCAAACATCTCTGGCATCGTCACCGAAAAGACGCAGTAGCTCATGCAAAGCCTCCTGGTCTCCTTCAGTATGTCCTGCCGAGACCCATCTCCACCATACTTTGCGCCCCGCAAAGCCCGGGACACACGCTTGAAGCAGGCGAGCAGATAATCGAACGGTTTTCCCTCGGGTGCGTCGCAGGCTGCTTCGGTGATGGCGCCCTCTAGTACTTCTGTGTTCAGCTGGACGGACGCCTTTTGCTCCATCAAGTCCTCTCTCGTGCTAGCAAGGAAGACGAGACTGTTCCCATGTATATCCTTGACCTCCTCTGGCTTCAACGTAGCTCTGAATATCTGCCGCAAGGTTCTGTCTTGCCACACCTCTATGCTCTCGGTTTGCTTCTCCGTTGGTCGCGTGCGGGGCTTCTCAGATCCGGCTCGCTCGCGCTTGGGTGGCGACGTTGGGCGTGGGCGCACCTTGATTTGAGGCGGCGCCTTAGCTCCCCGTTCTGATGCATCGTCTGTCTTCGACGCCATCCGTGGTGAAGGAGCCTCACGGCTTGTCGACGGTGTTTGGGGTTTCTGCTGCTCTTGCGCCTGGGGCGAGGCGGCGGTGGACTGAGCGGGTGTAGATGAGGAAGTTGACGCGCCCGTGGCTGTGGGTGATGGAGCGGCATCATTGTTCGAGGAACCGAGCTTCGCGAGCCGCTTCATGCGAATCTGAGTTACGTTAGATATCAACCGAAGCCAAATTACAGAGCGAAGGCATCCTTACCTTGTCCGCATCCGACATGTTGGAGTCGGCCATCCCGGAAAGGTGCGTGTTTGTCGGCGACCTATCGATTAAGAGTGATGTGGTCGCTCGCCAGCGCAATCCTCAGACGCTGACGAAATGATGTAAAATCGTCTCAAGAATGAGATTAGGGAGCAATCAAGAATGTCTCGCCTGCGGGTGCCTTTGGTGCTGTAGGCGAGTGTGAATCCCGTCATCCGGACATACGGCGGAGTTAGACTCGGCCCGCTCCACCATTCACTTCAATGGTCGCCTAAGAAGTGCTCAGGCACTCCGCGGTTCACGTCTGACCCTACCTTAGTTGGAACACTTTGCAGGGATCAATCCTCTATCATGCGTTTTTCGCAACAAAGAACTCAAACAAATACACCTGACGTGCACCTTACATTCGTTGAAGGTGCAGAATCCGTTCTAAGTCGAACAGTACACCACCACATCACCCTGCCGTCGCCAATCGTCGTGCCAATGCGTATTGAATCCGCGCCAGCACGATCGGTAGCGACTCTTCTGCAATAATGCCTGCATCGTAGGCTCGAGATGCTCGAAGAAAGCTAGATAATGCGGCCATTCTCTGCGCACTCCATCATCATGAATCCCCGCTCCGTCGCCGGTTTCCAATCTCTTCATGTTGTTGCGAATCCATGTCGCAGGATGCGCGTAGAACATGTCCGCCTCATCGAGATAAGTTTCTCGTTCCTGCAGCGGAACGTCCAAAGGCGGTTCGCAAGTGAGCGCCCAGGCATTGATTTCCGGGTACACCAGATGACTCCGCCATGGTGTGCTGTGGCAAGGCATGAGAAAACCAACAGTGGTATTGCCGACTGCTGAGGTGCCCTCGAGTTTTGCCTGCATACGAACTTCGTGCTCATGACGCAAAAAGTGCACGACGTCCACTAGGCCTCGTTGATGCACAAAGCTTGTGTATCCAGCGATAAGCATGTTTACGCTAAAGGCCAGAATGAGCAGAGCTCGGCGATAGGTCTTCGAAGCAGTCGGGAAAGGGGCAAAGAAAGCTGACAGCGGCTCTGCAGCTATGACGTGCATCATTGGAAGCAGAGGGTAAATAAATCGAACTTCTTTGTGGGAGATCAGACTGAGAGCCACAACGGAAGCTACCACGGCTAACGCCATTGTGACAAGGGATCTCGACAGGATGCGACCTCTGCGTGACGCAGTCTCTTTTTGTCGAAACAAAATGTTCCAAAGGCCAACGAGTCCAAAGGGCAGCGCAGTGGTGAATAATAGCGGCATTCCCTCGGTAAAGTAGTAGTCTGGTCTGTTTTGTCCGTAAAATACGGCAAGAGACTGCACCAGGTTGAAGTAGAGGAAACGTAAAGGAGGGAAAGCCCAACAGTTATAGAAAGCCCTGTCCATACCCGCAGAGGCGACCAGGACGGCTGACCCGCAGAGTACCACAGCTTGGGCGATGGCGGCAGTCTTACGAAGATCACCGTTGTTGAGGAGGACATGACTCGCAATGGAAGCCCACACAAGGACATTTGTTGGCCGCATAATGCATGCAAGGGCTGCCGCTGTCATAGAAAGATAGAGACTCTCTGACGTGGATAAGTCTTCCTGAACATCTGACTCTGCCGTCGTCGCAGCGTCTGTAGGGGACAATTCCTTGCTCCCATCCGCGCAATAGCTCCAAGGCCAGTAGCTTAATGCGAAAGTCGTCAAGGTCGTCTCCAGAGAATTTGAAAGAGTTCGGGCTGAGCAAAACCAGTTCCATGGGCTACAAACCGTCAGCGCCAGAGCAGCGGCCGAGGTCGAAGATCTCCGACCATATATTCGACAGGCAAGACGATAAGTGTAAAAGTCCAAAGCGGCGGCCGACAGACCCTGCGCAATCTTTGGAGCTAACACCAATGCTTCTGCTCTTACATGTGGTGTCAAATGTAACACATCGCCGAGGTGAGCTGCAGTCCTATAGACAGCGGCAAATAGCAACGGGTGCAACGAGGAGCGGAGCTGCTCATGCCATTCCTGTTCAAAAAGTCAGACGTGATTCCTATAGGACCTGCTGAATCCAGTTACCAACCCAAGTGATCCACGCTCCACTGCTTTGTCCAAATGCTGCTTGCCATGCTGGTTCCAAGGACTGAAAGTATTCGTCTGGTTGAAAGAAGGTCTTGATACTCAATGCATTCACAAGACGGAAAGTTCCGAGAGCGCCAAGTATAAAAGATAGAGGCCACTCAGGATGAAATGCCTCCCGTAGTGCCACCATCACAAGCTTGTTCACCTTCGTCAACCAAACGTTCGGCGTGTGATGAAGGTCTAGCACAACCTGAACACCTGAAGCTGCACTGACACAGTGGTGATGCAGGAGACCGGCTAGTTCCGACCAAATCAGCGGCGCGGGCCGACTTATCTGTCTCCAAGATCCGAGTCGCCGACACCCTTAACGACACCCGACTCCGGGAGAGGTAAATTCACTTTGGCTGTCCAGACGAGACAGACTGCGTCTTTTTTTCGTTGATTTGCTGCTCATTTTTTGACCCGTTTCCATCACACATGCATGATTCTCACCATTTCAGAGGCTTCCACTGGTGAGAATGGCTTTCTTCGGTCGCCTTCGCTGTTACTTCTGCGGCTCCCGCTCCCAATATCCCAAGGGAACCACCGAGTTCCAATGTACACATTGCGAGGCCGTCAACTTTTTCGACAAGAAGGGAAACGTGGTAGACACGCCCACGAGCGCGATCATCAATTCTAAAGACCAGCGACCCGAGAGGAAAGTAGTCGAGAGCTTCACTCAACGCGCTTCTCCCGGCGCGCCCGTCAAGGAGCAGCGAAGTCCGACGTTCTGCAATACATGTCTCAACAATCAGCGGATGTCTATGGAAAGCCTATCCAACTACCTTCCTGATGAAGACCATCCTCGCTATCGAGAATTTGAAAATGCGCTGCCACGGTACAAGAAGGAATTGGAGGAAAGATATCCTCAGGTTTGCAAGGCATGCGCCCCTAAGGCGCAGATGAGGATGTACAAGGCCGATTATTTTGGCATGACTCAGATGACGGACCGCCTGCTAAAGAACACCCAAGATAAATTTGGGGGAAAGAGAGGGAGGGCTAGAGATGACTGGTGGAAGTGGACGATGAGGCGAGTGTTGGACGCAACAGGGGGCATTGTGTGCGCGACGGTACTCGTGCAGATCGCATGGCATGCCAGTGCTTTTGTCAATCTACGTTTTAGCGACGGCACACTATATGGCTCCGCCGACTCGGAGAAGTTGGAGGCATATCCGGAGTCTACTGCGGGTGCATGCGCATGGAAAATGGCTCTGCTTCAGACTGATGAGACTTGCCAGCGAACGATCGGTCGTATGGTGCGCAAAGCGCTCCTGATTCGTCCACTCTTGTGCTGGTACCACCACGGACTGAGAGATTGGTACCACCACACATATCGCCTAGAGGCTATTCGAGGGCAACGGAAGCACTTCTGGAATCAATTCGTCTTGTACGCGGTGCGAGTCATCGCATTTGTCGCTCTTTCTGATCCAGTCACGCTTGCCCAGCTGACTGTACATCAAGCTATGGGTGCGCATGTCTTCGCGGCTGGGCTTGTGCTGATCATTGATTGGATGTCCGAGGGAGCTATCAAAGCGGACAGATGGAAAATTCGCGGCAAGATCATGCCAAAACCTGACGTTGAAGATGTTTTTGGCGCCACTGCTGGTCCCGCCACCGGAGCTCACACTGCTCAACCTTCATCTGCTCAGCCATTGAAGCTCTTCCCAAAAGACGGGCGGGCCTTCCCGATTCACAAGCTGGCACCAAAGCAATCCAACTCCAAGCTTACCAACACCCAAGCACCTTCGCCACCCGAGTCTGCCTCTGACGATGATCCCGACAAGATGGACATCAGCTATGACTCTCCTCCATCACGCAGTCTTCAATACCGCCTACCGTACCAGTCGACCGGCGGGGCTCCCGTGGGCAAGGAAGTATTCGGACTCGAATCGCAGCAGCGTGCCGTGGCGGAACGGCACCCGCAGCACAGCGAGTCGAATCAGCAAAAGCTCCAACATCAACCGACCACGTCGCATAACCCTTTCCGCGGCACCCTGCCTCCAGCGCCAATGAGCATGGAGCGCCGCGCCCGCAATCCTCCTAGCCAGACTGCCTTTCGCAAAGCACCCTTGAGCAAGCAGCAAGATTTCATGGCGCAGATGCGCGAAGGTTTTGATGCCGGCAAAGGTTTCGACAACCGCCATTCAGCGGCAAACTCCCATCACCAAGGTGCCGCTGGCGGGATGAGCCATGGCGTCGAGGACGATACTGAAGAAGACGATGATGACACCAAGACGGATCGCGAGACTATCGTCAACTTGTCGCCAGCAAAGTCGCGGACGCGTGGCCAGCTGGACTTGAGGGACAGCGGATGGAGGCTGCCTGGAGACGGTGGCTCGAGCACGGGGCTCGAGGACTTGTTCGCCGGGCGAAGCTTCACTATCGCAGAGCCGCAACCCGCAGCAGAGCCGCATTCTGAGCACCAAGAGAGGAGTAGAGAGTATGAGGGTCCATCGCGGGGCTTAGTGTTTGTGGTCGTGGTCTTGGCGATGGGAGCTGGATGGTGGCTACAGGAATTGCCACCTTATGGCGAAATGGTCGAGCGACTGCAGCAATGGTTGTTTGAGCTTTGAGGGGGCAAGCAGTACACCGTCTGATCGGTGAAAAATGTCTTTGTTTTTGAGCGATGGCGTTGTTTACGGCACTGCCAATGGAATCAGGATACCCTTGAATTGTTTAAGTCATTGACAGTTTTACATAGTTTCCCTTGCTCATTGTCTGTCAAAAAGCAAACTGCACGAAGTCCTCGGGCTCCGTTGGTCTCCCGATCGTAATCTCCGCCTTCTTCGCCTTCAGATCCATAACAACATTGAACAGGCTCTCAACGGTACTTCCAGCCTTCTGGCCTCGGCAGATGGACCCCGGATAGTTCTTCTCATCCTTGAAGATATCCTTCACGACATCCATGTCCGGACTCTCGATCCTCTTCGCCAACTCTTCAATCCTCGCCACACGAAACTCGGAGTCGTCAAGCCAATAGCTATCCGCTACAGGGTCTTCATGCTTCTCTAAATAATGGTTCGAGTGGAACACCTGGCCGCGCTCGTTCATCTGACACTTCCGCAGATCTACAGCGCTCCACTCTAGGCCAACGCCTCCATCCGCATCGGCGACCAGCATGTGGCACGAAGACGCCACGCCGTGGTTCTCCAACCTCTTCACAGCCTCCTCGCGAGACCACGCATCCAACACCATCCGCAATCCAAGATGACACGGCACCCTCGTCGGATCCATACCCTTGACCCGAATCGCGTTCAACAGCACCCCCACACCCGCCTCATTCATCCCAATCTTCCCAATCAACCCCGCCTCTGTCACCATCTTGATCGTCGGCCTCCTCGAAACCCTCTGATCAATCGTCAACATCACCAAATTCGCCTTCTGCTCCCTCTCCCAGTCCCAATTCTGCCCTAAAAAGCACCCACTCCCCCCTTTATCCCGATCCGCCGGCGTCCACGACAGCGCCGTGCACCCGTCACTCCACAGCCCAAACGCAATCTCGGTCCGCACATTGCAGGCGACGATGTCGGCCAACTCGACGCGCGCGCCGTCCGCAACACCCGTTATCTCTTCCAGGTACTCGGGCCATTTCTGCCGCATTACGGGCTCGTAGGTCATGGCGACTTCGCGGACGTGGGACCAGTCGAGTTTGGCGGTGCTGTGGAATAGGCCGGCGTAGAACCGGATTGTACGGGCGATTTGGACATGGGCATGGCGGCCGTGGGTGTAGCCGATCTGGAGACTGTGTTAGTGGCGATTACGGCTGTGCGTGCGCAGGGTGGTTCAAGGGTTTACTCCGTAAGGTGTGCCACTACAGTGGATGTGTGGTAGCTTCATCCCTGACGCTCGGTTGTCGCGAGCGGCGGCTTCGGGCTGGTCGAAGTAGGGCGCCATATTTGCTTGCTTGGGTTCATGACCTGACGATGGATCGTTTTCATCGGCGTCGTGACGCTTCAACACCATGTCAGCGACTCGAGGCTTGGTGATCTCGTTTTCTTTCTAGCAACTGCCAGCTCGTCGCCACTACTATATGCATATGGGAGTTGCCCGAGGACGCGCAGCCCTTTCTCTCTGGTGGGGCACAGACACATGAGGCGAGGTTCAGCTGTCGGCCAACAAGCTCCATAGTCAAGGCGGGCAAGGCGGCCAGGACTTATAGGAGTACTTCACTACGCTTACCAATCCCATATCCTAGGCCGTCAAACCGACCAGAAGATTATATGCTAACTGATACTCCTGGTTGCGGCCCTCATCAAAGAAAAGCATCCAGAATTGACTTCTAGGTCCATGATAGAGCAGCCCAAGTGACCTGCTTTTTCCAAAATGGGAAAAAAGCGCGTACTAGTCGGCTATGGCGGTATTTACTAGCACTCTCAACGACCTTTTCGACTAACAAATCGACTAACACCCACAATTTCCTCCCAGTCGACGTCGACGCCGCAGCGGGCTGGCTCAACACCACCACCGGTGCCCCCCAAAACCCGACCAACCTCTCACGCGGCATCTACGGCGCCACCGTCGGCCTTGACCGCCTCCTCTCCCTCTTCGGCCGCAACAACATCCGCGCCACTTTCTTCACGCCCGCCCACAGCATCGAGTCCTTCCCCTGCAACCTCGCCCGCGTTCGCGACGCCGGCCACGAGCTCGGCCTGCACGGCTACACGCACGAACACGTCTCAGAACTCAGTGCCACCCAGCAGGCCCACGTGCTCGCCAAAAGCATCCGCGTGCTAACCGAATTTTGCCACGGCAAGAGACCCGAGGGCTACACGGCGCCGGCGTGGGCGACGAGCCGGGAGCTGATCCCGCAGCTGGAGGCTGAGGGCGTTCTGTACGACCACAGCTTCATGCACCACGATTTTCAGATGTATTGGGCGCCGGACAATCAGCACGCTTGGACGGAGACGGATCTGGCAAAGGAGGCGGCGAGCTGGATGAGGCCTATGGGTGCGCTAAGACCGAGTAAGGTGGTGGAGATCCCGGCGAACTGGCATACGGACGATTGGCCGCCCCTTAACCCTATTCTCGGCAAGCCCGCGCATGGCTTTGTGGAGACGGCGGTGGTGGAGAGGCTGTGGCGAGAGCAGTTTGAGTTTGCTTGGAGGGAGTATGATGCGTTTGTGTTTGTGATGAGCATTCATCCGCAGGTCAGCGGGAAGGGGCAGGTTGTGATGATGCATGAGAGGTGAGTGGCTTTTCGATTCGATCTGAGCTGGAGAGATTAGTTGGAGCTGACCACCGACGAAAGGCTGATTGATTTCATCAACTCGCACGAAGGTGTGGAGTGGATGTCGTTGGGCGAGATGGCAAAAGAGTTCCGAGAGGGGAAGATGCCCGGCGTCGAAGTCGAAGGAGGCGTAGATGTCTGAAAGGAGAGCGCGCATAGTTGAATTTAGATTTATTTTTCCCCGGGACGCGGCGATTAATCTCGTCGTCGTTCTGTCGTCGTTCTTCAACCGCCACGTTCTCTCGTCTCGTCAGAGTCTCTCGGACCAGCAATCTCTTAGACCAGCACACCCTTATACTCCCCTCTCCCCCAAAGCTTCCGCTCCAGCTGCGGCCACTGCACCAGGAACCGGTCGACGCATCTGCTCAAAATCTCCCCACTCAAACTCAACCCCTTCACCCTCGCAAAGCTCTCCACATAAACAGTCCGCAACCGCCCTCTCGTCACACACCCCTGTACATTCCCGAACCTCAACCCCACCGCAGCCAACACCAGCACAACCGCCGTGGCAGGCCCATTCGTAAAAATCAAATCCGGAAAATCCCCCCCCTTCCCCCCCTCCCCGTTACAACACCCCCTCAGCACCTGCCAACACGCCGCAAAACACCTCACGCACGAAACCGGCGCCGTGAGCAAACCCTGATGCACCTCCCTGGCCCTGGGCACCGTCACGACCTCAAACGTCCCGGGCCCCCGGTCCGTCGCCCTCTTGACCTTCCCGACGCGCAGCCGCTCCTGCGCCCCCTCCTGGCTAATCACGCCCTCGACCATGTCCTCGAACTCCTTGGCGCGCGCGGCAGATACGGGATCGCCGTCCTGTACGACCCAGGTGCGGTGCGTGAAGTCGCGCCAGTCGAGGCGGGCGGCGGGGTCCGGGGCGGTCACGGCGCGCGTCAGCATGGAGAGGAGCTCGGTGGTGTGGCCGCCGGACCCGAGGACCAGGAGGAGGTGGGTGGGTTCATGAGGGTTGCGGCGGCCGTGGCGGAGGGGCTTGGG
>JAWXCT010000109.1:38917-51503 GCA_034509035.1 Saxispiralis lemnorum
GAGCGGCGGCGGCGGTAGCGCGGGCGCGGGCGCGGGCTTTGAGGTGGGAGGAGGCGGAAATGGGGATTGGCGTGGTGATGGTGGCCGCGAAGGCTTTGGCGAGGGGGGAGGAGGAGCGGTCGCGGGCCCGTTGGCGCCATTTTTGGCGGAGGACTTCGCTGCCGCCAGGCGTTGTTTCTTGGCGGTTGGTTGAGGGGTTGCGGGAGATGGACGAGGCGGGCGGTGGTGTGGGCGAGCCTTCGCCGGGCACCACCCAGGAGCGCTGATGGCGGGGAGGGCGAGCTCGGCTGCAAGGTCGGCTTCGCTAATGGAGGACGAAGATGTGTAGTAGTCTTCGTCGTTGGTGCCGATCGTGGATTTTGTGACGGCTCGCGGAAAATCGGGAGCAAAGATCGAGCAGATCCGCGTGCTGAATCTCTTCGAGTCTTGGGTAGGCTCTACAGAGGACGACTCTAAGTATGTGATAAGGTGGCTTTTCACTCGACGTGAAAGCATGCGACTGCCCGTAGACGACGCAGCCCTGACGCTCGACCGCTGTGTTGTAAGGAAGATTTACGCGATCCGTGTGCGTACAGCGGGCTGGCGAGGCTGCTGCTAGCCCTGTTCCGAATGTAAGACTGGCGTTTCTCTAGGACTGATCTTGTATCTGCCACACTATCGCTACGCCCTACAAGTCGAACGCTCTTGCGCCGGTCGTGCTTCGGAATGACCGGTTTCGAGCCCGAGTCAGATTCTCGTGTCGGTGGACGAGGCAAGTCTGAAACGACTGTAGACAGCACGCTCGTGCCTCTAGGGCTAAGCGACGTCTGACTACTCCGCTCTTGCGCGACCGAGAGCGCAGAGCTAGTTGTGCGTCTTCTCCGAGTCTGTACCTCTTGAGCTATGCCTTCGCAAGATGACCGGCCCTGCACCTGCGGTATCGATTCCAAAGCCAATGCTGTTGCTCGACAATCGCTTCGGTTGCAAGCGCTTCAATGGTCGCTTTCCTGGCGACAGATCGCTCAGCTGCTTCGAAGCGCGTGCAATCTCTGCGGGAACACCAAAGCTCTCGTGCGGAGCGTGCAAAGCCGCCGGTTCTCGTCCCCATTCTGGGATGTTGGAGTCGTCTCGAATCACGTCTTCGCCCACTCCCAGCGACAAGTTCTTACTGGCGCGCGAATATCGCTTGGTCCATCTTGACTTTTTGTCTGGCGAGTCTGGTGGGAGGTTGAGCGCAATCTGTGGAGGGGGCTCGTGAGCCTTTCGGACTTTATGTGTTGTTGCCGTTGCATCCTGCTCCGTGGCGTTTTCTCGACATCTTCAGGTAGTTCCGGAATAACGTGGCTGACATGATGGTCCGGTGGTGGTATCGGCCGAGATATATCGTGCTTGGAAGGACAGTCCGCCTGAATGTAGCCTCGCCTTCTACTTTGCAGCCAGAAGAAAACGGGCAGTGCAACGATTGTTGCCACAGCGATCGCTACCGCGAGGACTATTGCGGCGATCGTGCCATCGGCAAGGTCTGTGTTTTGGTCGTCCCCTCTGGCCCGACCGGCGCTCGCTGTAGGAGTGTTCGCCGAGGTGGTTCTTGAGGAGATTCTTGGTGAAGGACTATCATCCGAAGCTGCCGCCCGAACCTGAATTGAGAATGCCCGGTCTTCTGTTTCGGAGGTCTCCGCAGCCCTCGCAGTGAGCGTTGCATGGATCGTGGAGGGACTAGACTGGCTTGGCACTTCTCCGCTCAAGTCGTTGCTCTTGCTGTCGAGTAGCAGCCAATCTGCATTATCCGGGATATCCAGTGTGAGACCAACCTCCGTCTCTCCGAACAAGGAGTCCGGAAAATGATGGCGGAATTCTTCCCCATCGCGTGCTGTCAAGGGCTCTAGAGGTTTCCAAAACAGCGACAAGCCTTCAGTCACAAGAGCGATGAAGACTGTCGCTCCGCTTCCCGACTCATGGAACACTCCCATTGTGGTGTTCTGCACTTCAACATTGGATGGCACTGTGCCAGCAATGGCGAGCGTCTGTGCATCAAAGCTCAACCAATCTGGCAACTCGGAGACTTGAGCGCGCGAAAAATCTTGCGGTACTACTTTCTCTTCGTTCAGGAATAGCGTATCGCCAAGATCGCTGAACTCTACTTCCTTGCCGGCTGTGACATCAATCGTCTGTCGTTCTGGAACGAACGCCAGCTGGTGAGTGCTGATCGCGATGGTGAAGGAGGCCGACGTGCCGGCAAGACCTTCCACATCTGACACGATCAGACTGATGTTTTATGTTCGAGGGAAGGCGCTCAACTGCGGCGCCGTTCCAGCAAATGTGAGCAATTTGGGGTCGAAGTGCAGCCAAGACGGCAGTGGAGATTGGTCGGCCAGAGTGGCGTAATAGTAAATTTCTCGTGAGATTGCGTCGATGAAGGCTTCCCGCTCGAAGTTGAAGACAAACGAGTTCCAGGGCAAGATGGTCACCACGGGCGGATAGCTGCTCGAGAGGTTTGCCGTGGCCGCGAGCTTGCTAGCGATATCGCCGCTTAATCGGGGCGCGGAATCCGAGGAGACCACCAGTGTACATGCCATGCCCATTTCACCAGTACTGTCTGCCGCCGTGAGAGTAAAGGTGCTGGCCCCTTCATCTGATTGTCTCGGTGTGCCTGACAGCCTGCGCGTTGCGCTGTCGAAAGACTGCCACTCTCGTACATTTTCGAGGCCGTACGTCAAAGTTCCAGCCGTCAAGGTAAAAGTAGTGGGCGATAGTTCGAAACTGTATTGCTGGCCGGTACGAGCGACTGTCGGCACTTGCGCGTTGAAGGGGAAAGATGCTTCAGGTACCGCAAGAGCGCATGTCGGTAGTATTAGCAGGCAGCCCAGCACTGCGAATTTTGCCATTGCCGCTCGACGATGGAGGCAACTCGTTGTCAATGCTCCACAAAAGGGTTATGAGCTCTCGCCGGCGCACTTTTGCTGGGGCGTCCCACTCATAATAACCTCCAGCAAGCAACGGTGGCGACGACGCGCATTTTCACGTTTCTTGCACGCGAATCATTCACTCGAGTCTAGAGCCCTTGCTGAGAGGTGGCCGAGGGGGCTCGAGGTGGAATGCGCGGCTGTCGGCGGCACGGGGTGCCTTTGCCAGCCTTTGCGAGGCGAACACATATACGCTTACCTCTCGAATTGTCATGAACAATCGATCTGAAAGTCAAGAAGATCTACCATAGCTTTGTTAACGGACGATAGAGTCTGCAGTGACATGTTTGGCGTTGGGAAAGAATGAGGTAACTGTCTCTGCGACGACAGATGAATTTCTCAGTGCCTCTGACGCCGTTGGTACATCGAGTCAACGCGAAGTCTTCAAACAGTCAGCACAACGCGCGGTGATGTGATATACTTTGACATGTGTGAAGAGACAAGGGGATGGAAAGCAGGACCCTATATATGGGATGGAGTGTCGCTCAAGCTCGGATGATTTCCGGCTCAACCAGCCAATCACTCCGTTCCTCTCCAGCCAGGCCTTCGTAGGCCCCTTTGTCCGTCCCGTCTGATCTGACTGACCCACCAAAATGGCGAGACCGGATAAAAGCGAGTAAAAGCGTACCTTGAAAAAGATGTCGCCGCAACAAATTTGTGCAGCAACAACATTTTTTAACCGTGACCATGTCTTCCTCGACCCTGGACGAATCACCTACTGATACCGCTGATGATATTTTCTCGATAAGCGAAGACCTCGTGCAGTCGCGACCACCCCAGCCTCCATCGACAGGTACAATCGAATTTGACGGCCTCCTGCAGACTCCGCTGAAGATACATCAGGATCTTCGTAATGGTGTTGGTGGGATGATTTGGCCAGCGGGCGAGGTTCTGACGAAATATCTGCTACGATTGAAACGTGGTGAACTCGAGGATTGCTCCATGTCCGTTGCCGGCTGCTCTTGCACGTCAAGGGATACGTAGCTGACTTTTGTGAACAGCGTTGAATTGGGCGCTGGAGGAGGTCTGGTAGGGTATGTGATCCTTCCGCTGCATGAATAGAAAGGCTGAACTGACCTATTAGCATAGGCTTGCTGTCGCATTGGGGTGTCAGACTGGCCATACTCTCCATATCACAGACCAGCAGCCGATGCTGGAACTCATGCGCCAGAACATTGCTCTGAACGGAATTTCTCACAGAGTCAATGCTGCAGTCTACGACTGGGGGAAGCCCAGACCTGCTGAGGTTCCCCAACATCCGGATGTAATCCTCGCGGCCGACTGTGTCTACTTCGAGCCAGCATTTCCGCTACTTCTGCAGACATTGACTGACCTGATCGGGCCGGAGACTGTCTGCTATTTTTGCTTTAAGAGGAGGCGACGAGCGGATATGCACTTCGTGAAAGCGCTCAAGAAGAAGTTCTTGGTTGAGCCGGTTCTGGACGACCCAGATCGAAGCGTTTACTCCCGAGAGAACATCTCACTGTAAGTGCTCGTCTACTCGCACGATCAGCACTGTAGGAGGAGAACTAAAACGCGCCTCACAGCCTCGTGGTCCGGCGGAGAGACAAACGGCGAAGTGGTGGTGATGAGGGATTTAAAGCGCAGCTTGGCTTGTCGAATAGCGTTGCTCCCGAGCCGTCGCTGTAGGACAGCGCACCTCGAACGGCCAGAGGTCAGCTATGACACGAGATCGCGCAGGAGCTGCACAGTTGGTCTGGAGGGCAAAACGTTCCAAGGATGTGCCAAGGCGACGCGTGCGGAGAGAGTTGGGGTTGGGTGCATGCTAGCGGCTTCTTTGCTTGTTCCTTATCGTTCCAATTGCGGCCGGCGGCTGTTACATGCTGCTTTTTGAAGCATACCGTATCCGCTTAGGCCCTGCTTTCTCAGTTGCTGACACAGGCGGGCTCGAGCCTGAAGGGACCTGTCGCACCACGTCCACGCAAGCTTTGCGCTGCCGGCGTCAAAGGCGGGAGGTGTTCATGCACGACTCGCCCGTAGTCACGTCGCAGAACACCTCAGATCTCGCGCACCGCACGCCAGTCTCGGCGGAAACACCAACGCGCGCGGTGGGTTGGGCGTGGTATGTGAGGCATGGGGTCAGAAACTTAAACAAAGTCTGCTCGTAACTCGACCTCTTGGGGAGAATCGCGAGGACGATTTCGGTGCTTCTCAGCGAGCGTTTTTTGCCGAAATGGACCGATAGCGCGAGAGAGGTGAGAAAGGCGGTGCGATGGTGACACCGCAAAAGTCCAGCCTGAGCGAAGAATGGTTCGGCGCTCGATCGCCGTTCGCGGACAAGCATGCTATCCCGTTCCTGCCTCCACGCTGGTCGGCACGGCCGGAGAAGTGACATCTCGTTCTCGCCCCTTCGGCGCAGTTGGAGTCCGCCATCGGGGTCACGCGGCCGCATCATCACAGCTGTAGCACACGGCGCTGCCCGTGCACAGCGTGGGATGAAGGAGGCAATCGAATTAGCCAGCTTGCTTTGTTGTAGGCGCGCTCATTTACCGCGCGTCATCCCCGTCATTCTGTTTGTCCTGCCGGTCCGATGCTGCCGCCATCTCCGCCACTACTCTCGCCATGGTTTAGGCCGCCTGCGGGTAGCGGGCTCTTGTCGAAAGCTTGCCAACCTCCAGCCCACCACTCCCCTCCAGTTCCTCTCATGAGTAACGTGATTACTTGTTCTCACTGCCCACTTCCACCATCCTCCATTCCCTGGTTCACCAAACTCATTCACTCCCATTCCCATCTAACATGAGTCCTCGACCGATTACTTGCTCCACGACACCGAATTCGCATGAACGGCTCGCCGTGATGTCGTAGCCACCTTCGTGAGACATCGACCCCTTGGTTTCTGGTCACGACTGCGCCGTTCTTGTGATCATTCGCCGGTGCTACGACTCCTTGCATTCCCGCCAAGGCCAATTGGATTTGATCAAATACCCTTCCTCGAGGTGCCGGATCCCACAATTATCGCGGAGCCACGAGTTATCGATTGAAACGCCACCCAATCTTCACGCGCGATGAGAATCAACTGCTTCCGGCCCACCTCCGGGCACAGCCTCGACAACATCCACGAAGAACCCAATTCGTCCCCTCGCCAATCGACCCGCCCGCTGCCGCGCCCGCGAGGCTCCGCGACCAGCAAGTCCTTCCTCCGCCGCCACGACAGCGAGGGCTCGCGCAACAGCAGCACCTCGACGCACTCCAACGCCAGCATCGCGCGTCTGCCGCCCTGCAAACGCCTGTCCGACGACGCTCGCATCGAGGCCATGATGATGCCCGTCCCGCAAGACGCGCGCACCAGCCGCTGCCTCCGGCTCAGCCGGCCCAAAGTCTACGCCGACATTGTGTCGGATATGAAGGCGACGAAGGGGTGTCGCGACTGGCGCAGCTTCGACGTTTTCGATGAGCTCGACGAGGTCAATCCGAAGTTCAGCGCTGATGTGTTTGCGCGCACTCGGGCGACGGATTATGCGCGGAAGTATGGGAATGGTTCCCGTGGGAATGGGAGCGAAAGCTCGATCGAGGTTGACATGATTGGCTGAGCGGCGTCTGCTGGGTATGCAGCAAGTCACGAGCCAGACAGTCGACCTGACATGGAACATCTCTGGTCATGCCACATTTCCACGGGCTAACTCGATGCAGAGCCCATTTTGCGGGCACTCGTGCTATTTCGACGCAGACGCCGCATTTGAAAGGGACTTGCTCCAAAATCACCCGCGAAATTACACCTTCGGGGCTCATCAATTCCAAAAGTCGGCGCAACTCTTGAAACTGCACTTACAGAGCAACGGCACTTTCGCAAGCGACAGTACCAGTCTGCACCGCCCTTCCAAGGCACACTCCAGCGGCTGCACCTCTGTACGATGGCGCCCTCTAAGGACTCCAAGACTCGCAAAGGCCCCTGGGACTACAGTATGACCAGACAGCCTGCGCAGGTAAAGCAGGCGAATTCGGCAAAGCAAGGCACGAAGTCTGCGAAGTATTTGCAAACTACGCACCTTGACCAGTCCGCGCCGGTCGACCAAAGCGCACACATCGACTGGTCCTCGCATATCGACCAGCTCACGCACGGCGATCAACCCTCTCACGCCGCCCAACCCGCCTCAAGTGGCCCATCCACACACACCACGCAACGCGCCTGCATCCCTCAGCCTGCGCAAACCGCCAAGTCTGCGCAGCCCAAGCAGACCACCTAGCCTCAAGAATGCCTCCTCATATCTAAGCCAGTCCCGCCAGCCGACCACGAGATTCAACTCCGCGCCGCAGAGGCCCGGAGCTTCCTCAAAAGACTCTTCCGCGGTCGCGAGAATCACGATTGGAAATCCATGCCTGTGTTTGCTGAAGATGAGGAGGAGCGGAAAGATTTTGCCACGGATTTCGATGCAGATATCGGTAATTTGAGGATGTGTATGACGATTTGAGCGTGAAGACCATTGTGTATGAGATCGAAAATGGGTTTGGAGGAGGGCAGGAGAGATTGAGGAGATTAGCCTTCAGAGCGCTATGAGGCTATGTTAATGAAGTACTTGATTGCAGAGTAGAGGTTTCGTTCTACAGATTACGATGTCAAGTACAATAGACCACCAGAAGCCAATTGCTTGGGATCATGTATACTGCTTCTAACCCCGACTGTTTCCCATCTTCCCGTCAAGGAACTGTAGACACTGATCGCACTGTGGGGAGCCCCGCTCCGCTCCCTTCACAAAGCCAGTCCCGACATCGGCGCCTCGGTCAACTAGCTAACCGATATCGGCGACACGGTCCATCAACGTCGACCTGACTTTCCTGGCTTAGTCCCAGTCCGTGAATCGCGCCTTCCCCATCAACGCTTCCAGATTCTTCACCCAACCTCATCCTCCAACATAATGGGGGCACGGAGTCCCGGCTGCCTCTTCACCTCCCTCTCACACTGTCTCCACGTCCGCCCCATCCCCCCATTGGTCGCGCCGCGTTTTCAATCGCGCTTTCTCTCGATCTCAAGCACCAGACCGGACCGCGGTTTCGTGATGCCTGCCGCTCGCACGGGGGGCGCTCCCTCGACTCCGCTGCAGCGCTCAGTGCTCTTCGAGGCGATCAAGAATCATGACAAGAAGACGACGGCGGTCGTCCACTCGCTGTCCGGGAGGTCGTTCAACTACGGGTCGTTGCTGGAGGACGTTTCCGTTGCGAGGGACAAGCTGCTCGCGCACACCCAGACGAAAGAGGACGCAATCGTGGGGCAGAGGGTGGCGTTCTTGGTCGAGAACGGGTATGACTATGTAGGTGCGCGGTCCCGGGGGGGTGAGCGGATGTTGCGGGTCGGGTGGGGTGCTAATATTTGGGGATAGTGACGCTGCTTTCGATTCTGGCCGCCAACGCGATCGCGGTGCCGCTCTCGCCGTCCTTTCCGCCGAATGAGTTGAGGTATATCCTGAATCATAGCGAGGCGCTGGCGCTTTTCTCGTCGGAGAAGTATCGGGGGCTGGCGAGAGATGTGCTTAGTGAGGGCATGGAGACGAAGCCGTACAGCGGGTTCGTGGAGAAGAAGCTGGGAGGTACACGCGATGCGAACCAGGGGGTCTCTGTTGAGCTCGCGGACCATGGTAAGATGGAAGAGGGAGGAATGATGTTGTATACGTCTGGCACCACGGCGCGTCCCAAGGGCGTGTTCTTGCCGCACAACACGCTCATCGCCCAGGCGCGGAGTCTGCATCAGGCCTGGAACTACTCGCCGAAGGACCGGCTACTGCATATCCTTCCCTTACATCACATTCACGGGACTGTCAACGCTCTCCTCACACCCCTTCTGGCTGGAAGTACCATTGAGTTCATGTTTCCCTTTAACGTCGACCACGTCTGGCATCGACTGGCGGCGCCGTTCTTCCCAAAGAAGCAGCAGAACAATGAGGAAGAGAAGCACCCAATTACGTTCCTGACCGCGGTGCCTACGGTCTGGGCCCGTCTGCTTCAGTCACATGAGGACCTTCCGCCAGAGCTCCGAGCAGCGGCGAGCGAGGCCATTCAGAGGAAAAATCTGCGTCTTAACATCTCGGGCTCCGCTGCGTTACCCACCCCTACGAAGCAGGCATGGACGAATCTTTCCAACGGCAATGTGCTACTCGAGCGCTTCGGCATGACCGAAGTGGGCATGGCACTTTCGTGCGGGCTGGCAGATGTTGACCGTCTAGACGGCTCAGTAGGGTGGCCGCTCCCCGGTGTCGAAGCACGCCTCGTCGACCCGGACACGTGTGCTCTCATTGCTCATGGCGAAGACATCGACGCGGAGGGCAAGGAGCGCTCCGGCGAAGTCCAGCTACGAGGCCCTTCAATTTTCAAAGCCTACTGGCGCAACCCGGAGGCAACGGCAAAAGAATTCACAAAAGACGGCTGGTTCAAGACCGGCGACGTCGCGGTCCGCCGCGCCGTGCCCGATGGCGCGGGTCAGGGGGCCTCGGGCGACTGGGCGAAGGGACCACCCTATTTCATCCTCGGCCGACGGTCAGCCGACATCATCAAGACTGGCGGGGAGAAAGTCTCAGCCCTAGAGATTGAGCGCGAGATTCTCTCGATTCCATACACCAAAGAGTGCGCCGTCGTTGGGTTGCCTTCGGAAACTTGGGGTCAGAAGGTCGCTGCCATCATTGTGCTTACGGAAGAAGGGAAGACAGCGGGTAAGAGCGGCAAGGCGTTTGGAGCTATGGACCTACGTCGGGCGTTGAAGGGGCGGTTGGTACCTTACAAAATCCCGCAGGATGTTGAGGTCGTGTCAGAGATTCCGAGGAATGCGATGGGGAAGATTAACAAGAAGACGTTGGTGGCGGATGTCTTTGGGGATGGGGGAAAGATCCGGAGGAGGAGTGTGGAGGTCCCTCAGGCCAGGGCCGAGGCGAAGAGGGAGGAAGTGAAGGAGGCGACGAATGGGACGGATGGGGGTTGATTCGAGACGGGATCATAATCGCGGAAGTTGTTCGAGGGTCTGTCCCAGGGTAGAGTTTGAGGGTCGGGCGAGCGATCGCCGTGGTAGATGTGTACAACAGCCAATGCAGCTTAGCGATTCTTCGAACTTCCCTTTCCATTCAAGACATCCCAATTCTGGGAGATGAGTCTAGTGTCCTCCCGTGGTGCTTCTAACTTACCAACTTACCTGCGTTAGGTACCCTTAGGTCAGCATGCGGGAGCTCCCGCGTTCACGTCATTCCACCAGTGAACGCCGTCGCTTACCTTGGTCGTGCCGCCCCAGGCACCTCAGCACCAGCCTGCCGACCTTCACCTTTGACCCTTGGATGCCGCCTCCATCTCCTCGCTGGTCCATAGGCAGCTCCACCACCTTACCATACCTGCTTGCCGCAGCATTCCGTGTGGATTGATCCCATCCACCCATATAAGTGATTTCTCCCCCTGCCACCAGCCGACTTGTCGATCCTGTCCGTTTGTCTGTAAAACGACCGTACCAGTGAGGACGCCGGCTCGCGCGAACGACTCGCTTCCTTGATTGTGACAATTCTCAATCGATTCGCATACTCTCGCACGCCATCCTCCACCATTCAATCTACCTTTTCCACGCAATCTGGGCCTCAACCCCATCTCTTCAAACCTCACCTCCGAAATACCCAACTCTCAACACCGCCACCATGAACAACCACACTTTCCACCAGGAGCTCCAGTCCCTCAAGAACCGCGTGAACCAGCTCTCCGCGCGCTACAACCCCAGCTCCTCCGCGACTCAGGCCACTCTGAGCTCCTCCACAATCCAAACCCCCTGCAACCCCTCCACAACCCAAGCAGCCTCCAGCCCTCTCCTAGCCGCCTCTCGTGAAGCCTACGCAACCCAGCTCGCCGACCTCAAGTCCCACCTCGCAACCTTGCAGGCCGAGCTCGACCGCCACCAGGCCATGCGGCAGCCGTCCGCTTACTGCCCCCCCGGAATCGCCATGCCCGGCCGCCCCGGCGGAGGCGCGCAAGTCTTGAACGGCGACTCGCAGGTCGTGGAGGACCTAGAACCCCGTTCGACCGCGGCGTCCGGCGACGAAACGCCGCTCAGCAAGCGTGTGGCGAAGCTGGAGCTGGTGCTCTGGGGGCTGGAGGAGCGGGTCGACCGGATGGACGCCGCGCGGTTCACGCCGGAGGGGAGTTCTGCTGGTGGTTGTCCGGATGAGGAGGTGTTGGCACAGCCGGTGCAAAACTCGGTGGAGCTGCCGACGTCTGAGGAGACGGGGGTCCCGCGTGTGGCGAACGACGTCGGAGACGCAAGCAGTGCTCGGAGCGTGACGTTTGGCCGTGGGGAACCGCGTGTCGACCGGTGCGGCTGTCAGGTGTGTAATCATGGCCAAGGGGTGAAGCAACCGCCCGCGATGCCACAGTGGGAGCAGCCGCTTTCACGCAACTGGGCGGGCGACTGTCCAGACGCCTTCAATATGGACCCCGTCGACACCTTCTGGGACGACGACATCCCCTTTGGGGTCCCCCCTCCTCCGGGCTTCGACGAGGTCGAAGCCGTCTTCCGCGACATGAACCCTTCCAACATCTTCGACAATTCCATGTATCCTGAAACCAAGATTCTCGACCCTTTCTACCCCACGATAACCCCTGCACCGGCACAGCAGCGGGAGCAAAGGGAGAAGATGAATGCCAACGTGCAGCACGTTAACACAACCAACCAAAGCCCGACCGGACCGACCAGCCAGGCCGACGCAGGCGGACCCCAGCCCACGGGACAGCTGCAGAGAGACCTCAAAACCGCGCAAGAAAGCCTCTCCTTCCGCGACCGCGAGCTCGCGCAGATGGACGAGCAGATGCGCACGCTGCAGACACGCCTCGACGCCAGCGAAGACGCCCTAAACAGCCGCGACACCTTCTCGTCGGACCCGTCGGGCGCCGCGCCCTGCCGAATAGCGTACATGGACCTCCCCTTCACGGAAAAAACCATCGTGGACCAGCGGCACCAGCTCCGGGACCAGGATCACACCATCGCCGACCTGCGCCGGCAGCTCGACAACGCGAACGCAGACACAGCGTGGGCGAAGTCCGGGTTCGACTGGGCGCAGAAGGCCTTCGCTGCGACTCGCCCGCACTCTTCCGAGGCAGTACACACGGGCGAGCACGGCCGACTGGCGCCGCAGCACTACGACAGGCTATCAGCGTCCGAGGCGCAAGCGCGCGTGCGCAAGGCCGAGGCGCGCGCAGACGATAACGCCGCCACGGCGCAGAGCGGCAGCGAGGAGCTCGTCGAGCAAGCCGCTGCGCATCTGCGTCGTGTCGAGGGCCTCCGGGCCTCGTGTCGGCATCTCGAGAGTGAGGCGCGGCGGAATCAGGATGAGCTGGGCGCTTGCCGCGCGAGGCACACGGAGGAAATGGACGAATTGAGGGAGGAGTTTAACGAGGCACTGGAGTTTGTGCAGCAGAAGGACGCGGTGATTGAGGAGCAGAACCGAGTCATTGACCGGGGGCAGATTTTGGTCGCGCAACGGGAGAGGGAGATGGACGTGATGGTGCGGGATTTGAGGCGGGTGGAGGACGACAGGGAGCACGCGGAACGAACTCTGAGACGGACCGAGCGGCTGCTGAACGAGACTCGAGAGCAGCTCAGGGACCTCGAAACCCAACAGACCAGCCCCGAAAACGCCGCCATCCATCCCCCACCCGACCGCACCTCACCC
>JAWXCT010000109.1:86224-96790 GCA_034509035.1 Saxispiralis lemnorum
CCCCCGGACACACATCCCCCCAACCCACTCCCACTTGACCTCTGCGGGAACTGACGGGAGTCGACATGTTCATTACCACCTCACGCCGGCTCACCTCCCCAACCCTGAACGGGTTCCCCGCTTCGGCCCGCACATTGTCGCCAACGGTGGGTGCTCCCGCTGTACCGTCAAGCTGCGCTCAGCCAAAAGCCTGGAAGGGAGTCGGAGGGCGGGTGCCACTTCGTGTGCTGGCTTGCTGAGATGCGAGGGTGTCGTAGGCTGCGCGACGTTGCGCTCCACCCCGCAGGTGGTTAGGGGACGCTGGAGTCGTTGGTCCCACGGTCGGTGGGCTCCCTGGGCGATCTTGTACGCAGGTTGCAGATCTGCAGGAGCGATGTCAAGCCGGACCGGTCGGTGTTTGTTTGCATCGATACACCTAGAGGGGTATTCTGCCTAGCTGAGTACGCACACTGGGTCCGCTGGCCCAAAATGTCTCAGATGCCAGCTCGTGCGTTGGGAGTGGGCTCGCAGTAAGATGGTGGCCGTAAAGCCTAACCGGGGAAGCTCTCGGGAGGCCAGGAGCCAATCAAGGCGCCTCACACGCACGAGCCGCGGCTGCAAAGAGAACAAACACAAAGATGAAGGTTGTTCAACAAATATACATCTATCCAAACCACATGCATGGAGCGCCACGCGCCCAACGCATGCCTCGATCCAATCCAACCTCCAATCATGCCAGCATCTACGCATTGCTATACTCAGCACTCTCCTCCCGCACCTTCTCCTTCCCGCCCTCCTCCGCCGCTGAAAACCTCCTGTCGGTTACGCGGTAGTTCTTGCTCTGCCACGCCTTTCCGCAGTTCTCGTAGAGCTCGTTGACCTGCTCGAGCGCGAGGCCCTTGGTCTCGTACACGAGGAAGTACGTGAAGAAGATGGCGATGAAGGAGAAGGAGCCCCAGATCCAGAAGACGTTGGGGCCGAGGTCGGCTTGGTCTTCGTCGGTCAGGTAGGGGACGATGAAGGCGAGAACGAAGTTGAAGAGCCAGTTGGATGCTGAGAAGAGGGAAGGTCAGCGGTGGTCTGTTGAGATTGTGGTGTTGTCTGGCAGGGCGGCCAGTTTGGGGTATGACGTACCGGTCGTCATGGAAAGCGCCTTCGCACGAATCTTCAGGGGGAACATCTCAGAGGTCACGACCCAGGCGCCGGGGCCGAAGGTCGACGCGAAGAAGACGATGAAGATGCAGATGAAGGCGAACTGCGCGGCTGCGGACTGGGTGTTGTCGAGCGAGGTGGCGGCACCAGAAGCGGCGACGATGATCTGGCAAACTGCGGTCGGTGTCAGAAAAGCAATTGAGACCTTGGGGGTGTTCGAAGGTCAAACATACTGCACATGCCAACAGCGCCAACGAGGAGCACAGGACGACGGCCATATCTGTCAATGGCGTACAGACCGGGGAAAGTACCGACCACGTTGATGACGTTCGTGATGACTGTTGGAGTTGTCAGTAGTGTTTTCTTAAGGTCCAAGGTTGGAAGTCGAATTGGGTACTGACCTTGCAGAATGAACGCGTCCGGCAGCCCGTTGTTTCCACGCTGGAAGTACTCTGTACCGTAATAGAAGATGAAGTTCACACCGACCTGTGGAAAGATGATCAGCATCGCTCACAATTGGACCAGAGGCACAAAAGACGACTCACAAGCTGCTGCAAGCACTGCAGACCGAAACCAGTCAAAGTCCGCTTGCGCAGAGTCCCCTGGAAACACTCCAGGTAAGTGCCTTTGCCGAGCGACAGCTCGTACTCGTAGCTGCCGCGGATCTCCTCGTACTCTTGCAGGAGATTCTCGTCGCTGGGCGGGAGGCGGCGCAGGAAGACCAGCGACTTGACGGCCTTGTCGTGGCTGTCCTTCTTGATGAGGTAGCGGGGGGTTTCGGGCAGCATGGCCATGCCGAACATGAGGATTAGGGACCAGGCGAACTAAAGTAGCATTAGCACTGCTCATTTGTTGTTCCTGGATTGGGGAAATGCGTACCTGCACTGCCAGCGGGATCCTGTAGCTGCCCGAGTCGTTGCGGTTCTGCGTCGCGTAGTTCACCAGCGAGGCCAGGAGCAGACCGAGCGTGATGCATGCTTGGTAAGAGCCCTAATGTCCATTGTCAGCAATCCATTTCCAGACCCAACAGCGCAGCCGGAAATCACTCACAACCACAAACCCGCGAATCCATTTGGGCAGCGTCTCGGACTGGTACATGGGGATTTGCACCGAGATCAAACCGACACCAAACCCAGCGAGCGCACGACCAGCAATGAACATGGGCTGGGCGGTCGCAGCGGTCTGCAGGGCGACACCGAGATTGAAGGGAATCGCTGCCGAGACGACGATGCCCCATTTGCGACCCGCGATATCAGCGAGGGGTCCGGCGAGCAGGGCACCAACGAAGGTGCCGACGGAGAGAATCGAGACGATGAGAGAGGATTCGGAGGCCGTTGGGTTGTTGAACTCTTGTTGCCTGATTGATCGAGATCAGTCCGATGCTCGATCAGCCGTGTGGTTCCCACACTCACCAGAAGTCCATCCCCTGGATACCGGAGATGGTACCCGTGTCGTAGCCATAGAGCACACCACCAAAAGCCGCGAACAGACCGACCAGAATGGCCGGCCACGCCGCACCGGGCTCATCCTTTGGCTTCCCCAGACCCATTGTGCAAGACGCGCTCAGCGGGAGCTCAAGCGAGAAGACGACGACGAAGAAGAAGAAGAAGAGCCGAAAGCGGACACCCACGTGGTCGAAAACGGGTGGGAAGGTTAGAACGCTGAAGTCTGGGGGGACGCGGGGCCGCTCATGTTATAGTTGTGGGCGGTGCGGGCGTGCCCCATTTCCCCCATCATGGCGGCGAGACTCTCGGTCGTACCCATGAGACCCACGGAGGGCCAAGGAACGAGGCCGGTCGCAAATCTTAATTGGGCCTCTCCCTGGGTGACTTTCGACTCGCGCGAGATGCCGTCATCTCGAGACTCGGATTCTGTCCTGGGAGGTTCGGGGGGGGACATGCCTCGTCATGTGCATCCGGGCTGTGTTTCTGCATTGCGGCGCTCTGTGAGCTGCTTACGCGGGTGGTTCCGCCGCTGTCGCCAGACAGGGTTGCGACGTGAATTGGTCAGCGGATGCCGCCAGACTGCGAGCATCGACGGGCGAGGAGAGAGATGAGGGTGGGGATCCAGGACTAGGAGCTTCGCCCGCACGTTGCAGCAAAAAGGTCCGCGTTCTGCGCCTGCGCACTGATTGGGCGACGCCCGCTCCCCCCGGCCTTCGTCCGAGCAGACTTCCACGGCCGGGACTCAAAAAGCGTCTCTAATGGCCGTTTGGGGCAGGCTTCTCGAAGAAGTCTAAATCTCAATCGAAGATTGTGGGCCGCCCCCTTCGGCGAAATCGCTCTGCATATCTCGCCGACTCCGCGCCCTCGCCGCTCACGCGGAGTGCGTTTTGAGGAGTCCCCTCACTGGGGTCGCGTGATTCCCCCTCGTTTTCCTGGGGGACTCGGTGTGCCCTCGGCGGCTTCGTCTTGCTGCTTCAGACGTGATCGGGCAGGAGGTAGCGATGAGATGTGCTTGGGAAACGCGCCGACCACGCCGCCAACAAGCTCTCAGGATCTCGCCTTGGCTGCGGCCGCGGCTCCATCGGATGCGACGGCGCGGGCGCCACCTCGCACATCACTTGCTGACAGAGCTGCCGTCCGCTGAGCGGAAGCCTGGCCCGGCGACGTGTGCTGCGCTACTGTTCTCGCTGACCGATCGCGCTCGAGGGCATCCACAATAAGAATGGCAGCGATACTGTGGCCTCAACCTATGCCAATAGTAGTCTTGCAGGGTCGTAGCCTGGTGCGAGTCGTGCTCGACACCAGAGCTGCGGAGCGTTCGAAGCGGATGGAGCCGCACACGTTCCAGCAACATCCATCACCAGAGTTGTTATGCACAACATCGTAAACCATTTCGCGAGCCCGGATCAGAATAGCCTTACCCTTGTGCTTTTGCCCTTCGCGATCAGCACAACTCCTCTCCGCAGCCAAACAGCAACCACAATGTGCACCTTCTTCCCCCGTTCGGCTCTCGCAGACATCCGAAGAAAAGAAGTAGGGCTGCGCCGCCCTGCGCGATTTACGCACCAACAACGCGGCTGCTAGCACAACGGAACGTCGGACTAGCGTTGACGGCTCATCTGTGCGCGTGCATGCACCGCGTGTGTTGTCGTCGGACCGGGGAATCTGCCACAAAGCAGCAAAGTCCGTTCCGAGTTGCCTGCTTGCCAGTGGATAGCGCTTGCAGGCGGCTCTGACGTCGTCGTGATGACGCGCCTCTGCCGCAAGACTCTCCTAATCAAATTGAGCGACTGTTGTACCTTTTCACGAAATATGAAGTGACGAGTGAGATTCAGCAGTTGTATCGTCATTGCCACGCGCGAGGAGAGCGGCAGTTTGATAATAATTGTCGCGACACCTGCCCAGTGCGATTCCGGTCCCACTGCGAACGAACCTGCTGAAAACCCGCCAAAAAGACAGCCCGGCATCGTCCACCAACGCCCTCTCGTCCCAAAGTCAACCACCAGCATCGCGCACCTAATTCCTGCTCAAAAGGGGTATCCCGCTGTCAAATTTCTCGTCATTCGAGGCCCAGTAATGAAAGGCACATCACACCACAATGACACCACACCCCCCTCACGTCCGCATATCTCAGCATCGCTCACGCTCACGCTCCCCCTTTCCTTCTTCGGCGCCCTTCCGCTCACTCTCCAGCCTCGCCTCCTCCTCCATCTTCCCCTCATCCTCATGCTCATCCAACTCGCGCCAGTCACTCGACCGCCGCGAAAGGGGCCCACTATTACTCGCATGCCTTGCCATGGGGCTCGCGAGCGGGCTGCCGATACTACCAGACAAACTCCCATTCCTATCGTGCCCCACAGCGCCCGATCGTGTGCTGCTCTCATAGTTCCGCAGACTCGCAACATCGCCCAGGCTACGGTTATCCGTGTTGTGGATGCTGCGCGCGTCGCCGGCCATGCTGCGCGAATCGATGTTGGTCATGCTGCGCAGCGACTTGGCATCCGCGAGGTCCTTGTTGCCCGGTTTGTGCGAGTAGTAGCTGTTGCGCTCGCTGGCGAGGGCGGGCGCGGAGATGCCCTGGCTGCTGTAGACGCTGGCGCGCTCAGCGGAGGCGAGGCCGCCCATCGAGGGGCGCGTGGGATAGAAACTGCTGGAGGGTGGGGCGGCGCTGCTGCCGTCGGGGTTGTTGGCGGAGAGGACGCTGAGGGGGAGGGATTCACGGCTGCCGCCCCAAACGGAACTGGGGGCCATGGCGCGCACGGAGGCGTCCGTGTCCATGCTGCGGCGGCGGCGTTTGGATGAGGAGGCGAGGGTGAGGACGCTGGCGTTGTCCGAGAGGAGTTGGTTGTTTGCTCCAAAGGTTTGATCGTTCATGTGGCGGGGAATGGCAGAGATGGTGTTGGCGGTTGAGTGGGCAGGTGACACCGGGTATTGGTGGCTGAACATGACGGGACCGGCGCTGAGATGACCCTGATGCTGGTGAGTTTGGTGGCCTGAAGCGCCTTGCAGCACGTTGCCGGGCGAAGTCGACTGAATCGTGGTGAGTGTGGTGGTAAGGGAGTGTTGGCTCTGGTTGGGTGAGCTGAACGTGCTGTCTGGCCCTGCCCCGTCGGTGCTGCTGAGGGCACCTCCATGTGTAGTCGTAGTCGCGGCCTTGCTATGGCCCGCCTCACTGTTGACCGTCTCAGGATTCGTCGCCAAAGTCGGCGCACCGCTCCTGTTGCTGTGATTCTGCTCACCCCTCTCTTGTATCGTGCTCGCAGGTAAAGAGGCCAGGCTAGCGTCGTCTCGCTGAGGTCTAGAGCCTCGCGTGGTATACGAGAGCTGACCATTGGCGCTGCTTGCAGGCGAATGGCCGTGTTGTTGCAGGTGGTGTCCAGACTCAGGATATGGGTTGTTTTTATACGTGCCATTCACGGTGTGACTTTTCTTGTGCTTCGACCCAATCAGAGGCGTCCCATTCTTGTCGTTGTTTTTCTTCTCGCTCTTGCAGCTTTCGTTCTGACCGCCGTTCTTGCTCTTGAGCCCCGTCAGGTTCTTGACCCATTGAGAGAACGGCCTCCTGCGACTTGGTCGATCTGTGGGGTAGGAGTCAGCACTTCTGCCGAAAACGATCCTCTGCAACCAGGTCGTCTTGCTCCTTGTCCGCTCCGTCATGGATTGCCAGGTGGCTTGTTCGACGCACCTTGGGGAGGACGAGCGGCTACTTCAGCAGCGGCCATGGCGACGACAGATGGTACTGCTCTCCAATGCGCTGAGCTACCCCCCGGCGGCTTGTGACCCAACAGCTCCCTCCGAGATAAGGCGCGGGCGCGGGCGGCGGGATACAGGCTGGCGGGCGGCGTTGGAGCTGCAGCAGAGGCCGCAACGAGAGCCTGGGACGAGAAGGCTTCGGTGTTGTTCCGAGTGGGGAGCAGCCACTAAAGCTGGACCCTGCAGCTATGCTCGGCGAGGCCTGGCGAGGCCTGATAGCTGAGGTGGTGTAGGACTGTGGGCGGTTATCGCAAGAAGGGCCCGTCGTGAACAGAGCGAACGGCAGTGGCGGATAGCGGTGCTGACCCTGAGAATCCTTGGGGTTGCATGGGGAAGAGGGCGATCTGGGGGAGGCGGCGGCGGCAAACAGGGAGGGGGTGGTTGGAGGCTGGTGCGTGGTCGACTCCGCAGCCACGGTTACGTGGCGGGTCGATCTCGGCTGCCCTCGCCGCGCCACGGCCACAGCACGCAGCGGGCGACGGACGTACCGCCACGTGCCGCCGGCATTGACGACCTGTGCGACCGGCCGGGTCCCTGAAGACGGCCAGGCTCCTTGGCTCCGACCTCTGGGCTACACTTCTGCCTTTCGCCCTCTTCGTCGTCTCAAGTTGGACATTACGATGCAGCAGTAGGGGCTTCCCACCCAGTGCGCTTGATGCGGATGACGCGGCTTCCATCTGGTAAAAGCGGCGTCACCTGGCGCGGTGGACTTCACGAGAACCACGACACAACGGTCTCAGTGCGATTTCAAATGCACGACCAACGACCGCAACGGCAGCTGTTCAACAGCAGATGGACGCCGCCGTGACCGCACAAGGACGGAACGGCAGTCGAACTCTGACTTCTCGAGAGCAGGGTCTCCTCCAAAGCAACATGTCCTGCATCCTGCCCTTGCCACCTGATGCCATCGCTCAGATCGGCTCTTCAAAAAACATCATCAGCCTTCAAGGAGTAGTCTTATCGCTCCTTGAGAACAGTCTAGATGCTGGAGCGAACAAGATCGATATCACCTTCGATCCACGGCGCGGCAACTGTTGCATCGAAGACAATGGGCACGGCATACCGTCAGCGGAATTTCTCGAGCATGGCGGCTTGGGAAAGATGTATCACACCTCGAAGCGCGACTCTTCCATTCTCGGCCAGCACCTTCACGGGAGTACTGGGACATGTCTGGCCTCCTTGGCTGCGCTGTCGATGCTGAATGTGACTTCCCGTCACGCTGAAAGCCCTCAGCATGCCACTCTAATTCTTCATCAAGGCAAAGTGATAGCACGGGATATACCTGCGCCTCCTTCGCATGAACTTTCACCTCCCAGCTCGCACGGAGCTCGCGTCACTGTGAAGGATTTGTTTGGCAATATACCTGTAAGGGTCAAGCAGCGCAGTCTCGCCAGCGACAGCGGCAGCGTGGACGACAAAGCGTGGCAAGAACTGAAACGCGGCACTGTTGCTCTACTTCTGTCATGGCGCCAGCCTTGTTCGGTTCGCTTCCGTGACGCGGAGACCGGCGTCAAGGACAGCACTCTCTCCAGTGTCCACCCGTCAGTCAGTACTATGCTTACAGAAAAGAGTCTCGGTCGCCTTGGCGGCAAACCAGCAGAGTTTGGCCTTAAAGATGTACTGCCTCTAGTCTTTCAAGCAGGGCTGGCGCCACCAGACTCGAGAGACATGTGGGTCCCCGTGTCGGCATCCACACTGACACTAGCCGTTCGCGGCGTTATGTGCCTTGCTCCTGCACCCACCAGGCAGTGTCAGTTTGTCAGTATCGGGGTTCATCCAGTCTCCGCTTCTTTTGATCAGAACGATTTGTACGGCTTAGTCAACAGGATTTTCGCCAACAGCAGTTTTGGAGCTCTTGGAGACGATGGTGATGTATCTGACGCGGAGAAAGACAGGCGAAAACGAGATCGACGTTTCAAGAACGATGGGTACACCCTGAAACAACTCCGCGGTGGCAAGAATGTGGACCGTTGGCCTATGTTCGTGCTGCAGGTGGTTTTGAAGAATCAGAATATAGTTCCGGCGATTCCCGAGAACTTGACCGATAGAGTCTTCAAGGCCATCGAGGACGTTTTGGAGACGATGGTCACTCAGTGGCTATCAGCAAATCACTTTCGGCCACGAAAACGACGTGCCAGGAAAAATGAGAACCAGCAAACGCCTGCCTCTGCATCGAGTTCTCCAAGGCCTTCTTGGCGGGTTCAGAACGATCGAACCTTCGGAACAAGGCCCGTTAAACGGACTGCTTCCTCGCTTGATCCACCTTCTGAAAGTTTGACTCTTGCCAAGAATACCAAAGTGCTAGACGCGTCTGGTAAATTTCGCAGCCTTGCTACAGATCGCCCATCAACTGCGCAGGAAGATGTGTCGCGCTTCAGCACGTGGAGTCGCATTAAAAGTGGCAGCAATGCCTTCTACGATGAAGCGTGGCAAAGCAAGAGGAATTTGACGGCCCCCGCAGGTCAAACTGGCTCAAAAGTGGAAGAGTCTCGATCAGCGCCCGGAAAAGCTGTTTTTGACAATCCGATAATCGAATTCAGGGGTCTCAACAGGTCAAAGAAAGAAAGGCATTCTGGCCCCACGAGCAGGCTTGCAATTCGTGAAGAGACTGTCGCAAACTCCACCGATGACCAGCCTCCAAAGTCCAGCGATGACTTTGGCAGCTTCGACGAGTCTGAAATGCTAGCACTTGATGTGTCGACTGAGAATGCGAATCATGCGAAGAGCGACCCTGGTGCCACTGTGACAGAGTTCCACGGTCCAAAGTGGGAGGTCTCTCACAATCATGAGGACCAGATCGTGGAGTGGACGGATCCCAGCACCTATCAAACGCTCCAGGTGGACAGCCGTACGGGCGTTGTGCTGCCAACACGAACGAAGCCCGCCAACGCCTACGACGTCCCATTCGAAGCCACCAGAAACAGTGCGGCCATCAACACCTCTTTGTCCTCCGCAAGTAGACCGCTCAGTCTTGCAAGACGTGCAAGGTGGACTATGCCCTCAGAGCAAGACAGGTGGCTTCCCGGCTTTCTCAAAGAATGGGACAATCCAGTCTTTGCAAGACAAGACGAAGAGAAGATTCCCGTGACATCTTTCGACACCCTGGCTAAAGAAGCGAGCAAGACTCGGTGTTTGCGCGATATGAAACGGACTACCTTGAAAGAGGCCGGCACCACCGAGCTCGGCCACCTCTCCAAGGACGCCCTCCAAGATGTAGAGGTGATCAAGCAAGTCGACCAGAAATACGTCCTCTGCAAAACCAAAGCCACCGGCAGCTCGACCCCGGACGAAAGCTTGCTCATTGTAGACCAGCACGCCGCATCCGAACGCGTCATCCTCGAAAGCCTCCTCGCCGAACTCTGCGCCGACAACAACGACAGCACCATCCCCAGCTCAAGCTCACTCGCGACATCGCGCATCACAACACTCTCGCTGAGCAAACCACTGCTCTTCGAGATCTCCGAGACGGAGCACGACCTTTTCCGCACCCACGCCCAGCACTTTGCCGCCTGGGGCATTCTCTACGAACTCCCGTCGCATCAAAACGCAACGACTGCGTCTCAGGTGCGACCGCCGAGGGAGAAACGTCTCGTAGCCGTTCACCATCTCCCGTCAGTCATCGCTGAGCGCTGCACGCTTGTGCCGAAACTGCTCGTTGATATGCTGAGATCCGAAAGTTGGGCACTCGCGGACATGGGCAAGATGGCGAAGACTACTCATCAGCCAACTGTGGATGCTTCAACCGACGAGGATCCCTGGCTGAAACGCATCGGCTCTTGTCCTAAGGGCTTGCTCGACATGGTCAACTCGCGCGCGTGCCGTTCTGCCATTATGTTTAACGATGAGCTTTCGAATGCTCAGTGCGAGGATCTGCTTAGGGCGCTCAGTCGGACCAAGTTTCCGTTCATGTGCGCGCATGGGCGGGTGAGCATGGTGCCTGTAGTCCGTTTAGGGGCGGAGGGTGATGGTGGAGGTCGACGTGCGCTCTTCGGGGTCAGAGAAACTCAAAGGGCGGGGTCGACGTTCACAAAAGCCTTTCAGGCGTGGCAGTCAAGATGATAACACTACAAATAGACAGAAATTTTTGAAAGCTTGCCAGCCATTACACTACTAGTCCACCCACCACCCACTTCAAACCCCAGCAGAAGCAAAACGAGCGACCCATCTCGCCCTCGAGCATCACACCTTAAACCCTTCCCCCAACCACCCCGATCGTTACCACCCCAATCTACCGCTC
>JAWXCT010000109.1:105645-134068 GCA_034509035.1 Saxispiralis lemnorum
ATGTTTGGGTGTGTGGGGGGTGGGCGTGGTGGTTGGGGGTGCGGTGGTGAGAGAGAGGTGGTTATGACCCCGGTTAGGGGTCCGGGGACTGAGTGTGGGGTTGTAGTATAGATTGGGTTTGGAGTAGTCATGGTTTTGGATAAGCTCACGGCTACCTTATTCTTCGAATCTGTCTTCTTGGAATGTCTCACTCAAACAGATTTGAATTCATGAATAGAATGACGTGGTGCGTGGAAGAAGTCTTTGTGGATCAAAAATCCGACGTCTCACACACGAGCAATCCACGGAGTGGCAACCACGTTTCTGCAACGAGAAGATTTCTATCTTTTCAATTCCCCATTGGTTTGCCAAGCTAAACATGCACATTAGGTGGAAGGCGAAAGCAGCCAACCATTCCACTGACACCCAGCTAAGCAAACCTGTCGATTAGTCTGCGCACTTCGGGCATCAGGCCTCGTATGAACGTAATCCGCTCTTGTTCAGCAGCCATTGCCGGTCGGAACACCCAATTTCCATCCATCCGCTGCTTTTCGCAGCGACCAACGGCGGTCCATTTCGGGAACTCCTGCGATCCCACCTGATCACTTTCCGTAGCTCTCTAAGCAGCAGGGCCTTGAGTGTCCGGAGCTCCCTTTGAACTGGCGTTCATCAGCTCGGCCATGTTCTCGATGGAGGCGGTGAGCTGACGAGGGTCGTAGTTGGCGTCACGAGATACGACGCTCATGCTCGCGAACACAGGCACGTTGAGGTCCATCGGGCGCACTCCGATGAGAGTGCCCCCAGCATCGAAGATCGACGCGTGTAGGTTGCCCACGCTGGAAGCGGGAGCCCTGGCAGGAGAGTTGATCACCGAATCTGCGCGTGCCAGCTGCCCGTGCGCCAGCGTCGTGGTTGTTCCCGGCGTTGAAGGCACAAGGTTGGGAGTCGACGGGCCTTCTCCATTGGCACGAGTCGTGGAGGTACTGCTGAAAGCGGCCATGGAAGCGGACGAAGTAGAAGGCCCCGCTGCAGCAGTGTTGCTCGAATTGCTGAGACCATTCGAGCGCGGAGTCTTGATGGCGGGGATGTTGGGGGGCGCTGCAGGAGGGATATTCTCCTGGCCCTTCGTGGATGGACCGGCCTCAGCTGTAACCTGCGGATTTTGCGTTTGCTTGGAAACGTCTTGCTTGTCGTCCGCAGCAGCGACTTCCTTAACTCCGGAGCGTGTTGCCACATTGGATGGTGTCGGACATGCGATGGCACCGCCGGACAAGGCATTGGCGCCATTCTCGCGTGTACCGACTGCGCTTGCCTGAGGGGTCGTGATTTTCCTCCGGAAGACCTCGACCGCCGCCTTGTATATGTCACGCTCATACGGGTGCGCTTCGTAGTAAGCGGCCTGGTCTGCAGCTACTTGGTTCTCCACCATGTCCTTCGCGGTCAGAGCGCCTTGGAAGATCCATCCGCGTTCGGGGTGGTCCTTGAAGTAGTTTTGATGGACGTTCCCATCCCAGTCTTTCGCCAGCTTGATCGCCTTCTTGACGTGCCCTTCCCACGCCAGTCGAAAGTATTCTGCACGCTCAGCGCTCATCTTGGGGTAGCTATCCCTCACCTTATCGCGCTTGGCAGCCATGAATAGCGCCATGCGGAAGTGGAGTTCAGCTTGATGCTTGTCGTGACCAAACGCCGCAGCGAGATCCTTGACGTTTTTAGCTTCCGAGGTGGCTGTAGACACGACAGAAGGTGCAGGACTTGGAGATGCTCTTCCGCGAGCATTACTTTCTCGGAGGGATGCACGTGCTGGGGTGGCGGCAGTAGTTGAAGTTGAAGCAGCATCCGCAGACGAAGCAGCATTCGAGGACGCAGTAGAGGGACGAGCGATGGTGGGCGCAGAAGAACTCTTCCCGGCCTGAGATGGGGCCGCAAGAGCTTCAGACATGGTGGCACGGCCGACCGGTCTGGCCGCAGTACGGGGACCTGTCTCAGTGCGTATACCGTTCGTGATACGCGTGGTGCCGAACGACCTTGGGTCGGGCGCGCGGTTCAGGTTGGAAGGTGGTGCCACAGGGCGAGGCTGCCTGCCGGTGCCGCCACGACCTCCACTATCGCGGTTGGGCAGAAGGCTGCTGAACCCCGAGCCACGGCCTTGACTTCCGCTGCCACCCTGCATGCCGTTCGGGCGACGGACGAAGCTGTTCGTGGGCTGGTCACTCTCGCGACGGGCTCTTTGGAGAGCGGTACGGTGGCCCTGGCCATAGGCATAGTTCTGCATGTGAGTCGCAGCCTCGTCGATATCGAAGCTCGAGGGATCTGTGAGAACAGGGTCAGTTGCATTCGAAAACTTTTCCGATTCTGCCGGCGCAAAACTGCTCACTGTTCCATGCTCTCAGCCTCGACCAGTGCTCGTCGGTGGGACCATCATTGTAACGCTGCTGGCGAGCAGCGTACTGAGCATGGCTATCTGCATCTGCCTGCGCATCCGTACGGAGAGGACGGTTGTAGTTGTCGACCATGGATACCGAGACAACGTCGCGGCGATCGATGCCGAGATCGGCCATCATCTCCTCCAGGTCCCAGTCCATCATGGACAGAAGCGCAGCGTCTAAGCCGCGTGAGTATCTGTGTGGTGTAACGACGCGCAGGCGGAAATGAGTGATCAAATAACGATGCCGAAGAGGTGGTGAGGGGGGAGTGGCGGTGGATGTTGAGGTTGGAGGCGAAGCGCAAAATTTGAAAGAGGCCAGGCAACGAATCACGCGCGGCGCGAGGCGCGTGCCCTTCCATGGCAACAGTGAGGGAAAGAACGACAGCGGGGAGTTGCAGGTGAGGTTGGGAAGGCGCGTGTAGGTACGCGCCGAGGGAATGATATAGCGCGAGCTGCTGGCTTGGGGCTCCGAATTTCAGATATTCCAAGGGTTTGAATAGCAGTGTGTGTTGTGGTAATAGCACATGCTTCTCTTGCATGACATGAGCATAGAATGAATCAGTCCATCGTTGCAAACGAATTCGTCGCATGCACCTCGCATGCACCTCGCCGTTTCAGGGGCTGGCAGTCTCCCGGCTGACGCCTTTTATATACAACTCCGGACCTTCTGATCGGCTGCGGTTCAACACTTAGAGCCTGCTTCTCGTGCCTCACAAGATGTCGACGCTATGCAATTCAGGCCATTGAAATGCATAACAACGCCACAAGTGCGCTCATACTTGAGAACAGGATGCAAGCTGGACAAGCTCATACCTTAGTCGCTCCAGAGTACAGGTACGCCAAAATGAGCAGCGATCCAAGCCTGTCGGTTTGATCAGACCCAGGAACAACATAAGAGGCCTTGTCAGTGGTTCTTGGGTTTCAGCACCAGGTCGGTCTTCAGAGAGGTCTTGGGCTGGCCTCGAGGCTCTTAACCCATCTTCAATCCTCTTCTTCCTGGGAATGCTCCGTTTGGTCCAGTTCCTTCAATATCGAGTCGATCTCCTTGGGATCGCTGATGCCCCATACACCTCCTCCCTTAACGGCCCCTTTCATTCCGACCTCCTTGCCAACGAGATTTCTTCCGACCTTGCCCGGCCCAATGCCGACCCACCTCCGGACCTTCTCCTCCTGATGGAGGTATACGATGCTATCGTGCCATAACACCGTCTCGACACACTGTCTCGCTAACAGATCTTCGAGCTCACGCTGGCTCTTGAACGGCCTCGCGCTGACATTCGAGACACACGGCATCGTGCCCGGCCACACGACCACATCTTTCCCCTCCTCCGCCTTCGAGCCGCCCCCTAACAACGACTTCATCATATCCGCCGCCGGCATCATCAGCGGGCTATGAAACGGACTATCACTTTTCAGCCTGACAGCCCTCGGATCATGCCCGCCAAACTGCCTCAAATGCGTCAACAGCTCCCCAATCCGCTGTATACTCCCACTCAACACAATCTGATTCTTCGCATTCACATTCGCAATCAGCACCTGCTGCACGGGCGGCACATCCGTATCAGCCCGGCTATCACTCTTGCTCCCCTCGCTCCCCTGCCCCAGAAACTGGCGAATCGCAACCACCATCTCCCCTAGATGCTCCGCCTCACACACCAGCGCCACCATCCCCACCTCTTCGCCCACCTCCCGCGAGCACCGCGCCATCACCTCCCCCCGCGCCCTCACCATCCGCAGTGCGTCCGCCTCGCGCAGGTACCCGCCCGCCACCAGCGCCGCGAACTCCCCCAACGAGTGGCCCAGCGTCACGTCGATGCGCTCGTTCGTCTTGAATCCAAACTCGCGCTCCAACACGCGCAGGATTAATATACTCGAGGCCATGATGGCAGGCTGCGCGTTCTCGGTCGCCGTGAGGGTCGAGTTGGGGCCGTCGGCGATGATCCGCGAGAGGGGGACTTGCAGGGTGTGGTCGATTTCTTCGAGGAGGGGCTTGACGGTGCGCGGGAAGGCGGCGAGCCAGTCGTTGTCTGTGATTGGGGCGCAGTCAGCTTCAGCTTGACGGGGAGACCGGTGGGAGTGTCAAGATGAGCGTACTCATGCCGACGCGCTGGACGCCTTGACCTGGGAAGAAGAGGGCCGTCCGGGGGCGTTTCTTCGAGGTCGTCGACTGGCTCCGCGAGTAAACGGAGCGGGCGTACGCGCCTGGGCGCAGGCTGGCGGGGAGGGAGAGGAGAGTTGCCCATGACCGTCCGCTGCTCTGCTTGAGGGCGGAGAGCTTGGGTCCGCTGGCGGAGCTGAGGATGTGCGCCATGGTCCGTGAAAGCGTTTACATTTCACGTTCTGCGACAATAGTGAGCTCTTCACGCCTGTGATGTGTTGCTACTCGGCATTGCGAATGCCGGGTTTAGCAGTCATGAGCCGAAGACAAGCTCACTCCACGTTCCTCTGTTGACATCGTGAAGAAGCAAGCTGTGACTTCAGCCAAGCCCCGCCAACCCGCGAAGCCGCGGTAAAAGTGATGTCGGTCTTGACTATGCCATTGGACCGACGCTGTGAGGAGTGCAGGCAATCGTTCACTTGCTTCGATCGTCCACGTTTCACCTCATTCGTCGCATTCGAGGATTCGGAGGTGTTCCAACTTCCACTTGGGAGTTTAGAGCAAGTATGCGAACCTGAAGAGTGAATGCTCGCACGTTATGCTCCGCTGATCGTCTGCTCTCGAGAGAACGGCGAGCGGACATGACCTTTCTCCCACCGCCTGCACCTGTCCTCAAGCTCCGCAGGCCCGAAGAACGCCTCGGTCCGGTCCCACAGCGGCGTGATTAAGCGGTCACCACCCGTCCTGTACTGAAATGAAAAGCATTCCCATCGCTCTATTAACGCTACCCATACAGTCGTCCTCTCCAGAGCGAAAGCCCTTGCCTCAACCGAACACACTCGCGCCGTCGCTTTTGCCATCACCCACCCACGCGTTGGTCAGCCCGTCCCGCTAACGGCGAGCTTCATCAGATGATCCATAAAGGTCTGCAAGCTCACGTCGTCGGTGAAAATGGTCTGAGCCGACTGCGAGACGCCACCGTAGCTGCTGGTCGTGTGCGTGGTCGAAGGGTTGAGCTTGGCGAGGAGGAAACGGGCTTGGGAGCCGCCGGCATCACAAACGATGAAGCGGGGAAGGGGGAAGCGGTCGGTGATGAGCTCCTGTAGAAATTGTCAGTCGATGATACGAGGCGAAATTGATTGGAATCAGACGTACACGTGCATCTTCCTTCGGCGCCTCGAGCAACTCCTTGAAGTTCTCGTAGCCCTCCATGTCCTGATACCCAGCCTTCCGCCACTCGGCCATCGTCTCGCCGTGGAAGATGAGGATATGGAAGAAGGTGTCAAGCAGCAAAACGGTCTGAGGCTGGATTGAAGTCGAATCCAGCAGCACTGGCACCGCGCCTTCCTGGTCAAATGTGTAGCTATCTAGCGTGGGCTGGATCATGACCAAGCTGTTGCCGACATCCTCGTGGTTCAACACGTGTCGGTAGAAAGCGGTCTCGTCGGGGGAATTGTTGAAGACCTGAAGGAATTGAGAGCGGCGGAGGTGGAACATGAATTGGGGGTAGAGTGTGAAGTTCTTCTCGAGACGGAAGGAAGTCGGGTCGTCTTTGCGGTATTCGGCGAATCGCGAGCAAAGCCTGATAAGCATTCTGTCCACCCAGCGAAGAACGTCCGGTCCGTCGTCGACCTCGGCTTTGAAGACAGCGATGCGAGACATGAGAACCGCTGCCGCTTCCTGGTCGAAATTCATGGCGATCGAAGGGTCTCCGGAGGGTCCAGACATCTTACGCGCGACTGTCGTGACTCGGAGGTGGAATTGTCCGCTGCTGTTCTGGTAGTAGGTAAGAAACTGGATCAATCCCTGCTGCGGTCCTTGCTGCATGGCGGATGCTTGAGGCCCGCCTTGCCCGGCAACCTCAAAGTATACTCCGTATGATGCAGCCGGGTCGATCGAGCACATCTTCCAACTGCAAGTGTTGCCAATACCGCACTCGGTCTCGCCCACAGAGGCCGACTTTTTGTTCGTGGAGACAGCATGACCAATCAATCCTGTCACCTTCAGCTCCTTGGTCGTCAACACTTCCAACGAGGCGTTGAAGCCCATTGCCAGGTTACCCGAGGCGTCCGTGTCGAAAATCTTAGCGAACGACTGCTTGTACATGGATGAAGTGAATGAGTCCGTCAAGATCATGTGGCCTCCCGTATTGTTGCAAAGGCCCTTCATTTCCAGCAGACCGACTTGGTCCAGGCACCCGGCGAAGATGTCAATGATGTGTGAGTTATGAGCAGTACGCTTGGCGAGCTGGTCGTAGAACTTGAGCGCCTTCTTGTAGTACTTGATATTGTCCCTGTCGATGTCGTGGTGAGAGCGAATTTGCTCCTTCAGCTCTGGGCTGACGACCATACCCGGCCCCTCCGTAGCCGGACCGCCCGTGAACAACATCACTCTCGCGCCAGAGTCTCGGAAGCTGCTCTCCAGCAGACCGACCGCAACCGAGAGAGCGACACCAGTGCAGCGCACCGCACGCTTGTCATTCGCGACTGGCCACGGGTCCTTCTGCAGACCCTCAAGAATGTTCGTGAGCTGGAACTCGCACTGCTGAACCGGCAGCAAGAAGCGCGCCTGCGCACCGCCCAGCGTCGGCGGCGCCGGCCTGCCCGGCTGTGGCGGCATTGCAGCCATTCCGGGCCTGCCGCCGCCCGTTGTCAAGCCCAGCATTTCCTGCACCTGCTTCGCAGCATATTCTTTGTTGCCCCGGAAGACATACGATTTTGCGCACTCCGTGTAGCCCAGCTCGTGCACCTGTGCCATTGTGCCAAACGTCACCAATCCGACCAAGGCGTGGGGGGGCAGAAGACCCAGTGCCATTATGATGCTATCCTTCAGAGCCTTAAGCGAGTCCTCCTCCTGGCAGGTGTCGACAACGAAAAGGAAGATGGGCGGGTTCGGTGCTGGTCTCGGCAGCCTGTACTCAATCGTCGTGCTGTCGCGGTGCAGCTCGGGGGGGATCTGCTGCTCCGAGATGTCCTTGTAGTGAGGCGGGAGGTTGTTACGCTGCAGACAGAAGGGGCATATCCATATCCGTGCGCGCATGTCGACCTGGCAGTACGGGTTGAGAACGCATCGGCATGGCGCCTTGCAAGCCACGGGCTCGTACTGGAGGAGGGGTGCGCCATTGGTCGTCTCCTTCAGAGGTGTGTACAGGGCACCGATGGGGACAACGAGGCGGCTAGCTTCCATACGCGAGGAGGGAAAGGTGTTCCATGACAGCCTCACACCATCGCGATCCTCAATGTCCGACCATTGCTCCTTCAACGCCTCGTAGTCCATGATTGCGGCCTTTCGGTAGGAACGATTCTTTGGAGAGGCTAGCGAACTCGGCCAGAATCGGTGCTGAAGCTCTTACAGACCGGTTGATTGCCGAAGGTGTCGAGTCAATGTGTAGTTTCCAGGGCAAGCGGAAAGAATGAGCGCCGTCGTCTCACATGCTTGCTCCATCATCTGTAAACGTAGCTTCCAGCCGGAGGGCCAGCTTTTGCCAAGCCCAATCTGTGCTGCACGGACCGCCAGCAGGACGACCTCACCTCCCAAATTTTCTTCCTCTACTTCTTCCTTTTCCCAACATCAAATGCCAGCTTCAACACATTACTTGTCGACAGGCTCTATATTATTTTACCCTGGGAAGTCTGTTTTCGCGCTGAGCATAGATTGAAGCATGGCCCATGGCTGGGCGCCGGGCCTTGATGCTACCGTTTTGGCAGCCAGGACAGGTCCGGAATCAGCAGAGGCCACACCCCTTTCCGTGATATGACGAGCACGTAGGGCGATGAATTGCATACTGCTACTCGACGATTGTGCACCGATTCCAGCTGCGCTGGACTCGACATATGCGGGTAACTCCGGTCGCTTGTCCTTGTCGTTCTTATATCCTCGACAACACGGCTGCTGTTGGGGAGAAGATTCATTCGGTTACGCGTGTGCGAGACGCGCGCTCTTCTGGTGTCTTGCGGAGGACTGATCGGCAAATGCACCTTCTCAGGCAAGGACTACTTGGGCGACGGAACCCCACAACGACGCTTTCTCATACCGATCTAGGGGTCGTCGCAGTAGAGTCTTTGGTATGCTCATCGGGCAGGGAGTGTCTAAGCACGTAAGGGCTCGAGGCCTGCGCGGCACAGTGGTGCGTCTTCCGTGGAAAGCGCCACAGTCTCTCGGCCCAATGTGACCCATTGAGGTTTCTAAGAGATGGAGTATTTGTTTCGAATACCTTGCTGCATTGTTATTTGCGATCTGACCTTGCTGTCCTTCATGCGCTCTTCTGACTTTCGTTTACTCATTGCGCTCTCTAAGGCCAAGCTCGTCTTGTCCCTGCATGTATCAGAGCAAGGTCATAGAGAAGAATTCAGATATGACGACTCGCTATCTCCGCTCGATGATCCCTCCTATAGTGCACCAGTAATCACCATCCGATGCCCACTTGAACGCTCAAGGCGACTCTGAGAATCTTGAGTTCCTCCTTCCCGATTGGGAAAGCGGTCTCTTTTCCAGCTCATTAAACGGTGACCTGTCTTACCTCAAACCGAGTAGAGCTTAAACTGCTCAGTGTGGATTTTTAGAGTTTTATCTTTCTGTTGAGATGTCCAATCCGGCGCCAGTGGGTTTTTACTGTGGCCAAATGTGTAATGTTTTGAAAAGACCAGAATCCAAAATCTTCGTTCTTACGCTTAACTTTGAGCCCGAACGGAAATCCCAAGTTTCTCATAAGTCGACAAGAGTCTGATTTCACAGACCTCAACATAGCGACAACAAGCACACCGCAACGAGTCGAGAACTAAATCATTGTTCCAAGAAACTCCGATGAGATATGAAAACACTTTCCACACGGCAGATACTATAGCAATCTCCACTCGCTGCTTCCCGATTGGGCAACTTGACCAACGGGAACGCCGTTGAAGAGCACGCACAAGCAGAGACAACGCAGCAAATGTGTAGATTAGAGCGTTGAAACATCATTGGATTGGAAACACCCGAGGCAAGGAGACAGACGATCCGCAGACTGTTCGGAACCAGCAACAAGCGCCCCGAATGTGCTCGAGCGGGGCCTTTTGCTGTCCGCGTTCTGGAGAAAACCACGAAAAGACCCCCACGCACGCCTTAAATATGTCATGAGGACGAGGGGTGCATTCAGCAACGCTAGCCGCGCCACTCACTGGAGTTCTCGCCGTACCTGCACTCAAACCCCCATCATACAGCTGATCAAGAAGAAGCATGCACACACAAAAAGTCAGCCGAGAAGCCGACATCTCCCTTGTAACCTATCAGCGCCGAGAACCCCATGCCCTCAAGACTACACCATCGTCCTGTTCATTTTCGCGAGGCTCCACAGCTCAATCCACGTCAAGTGCATTCACCCTCTTCTTGATCATCTCGAAGTTGCTGAAGAAAAGGGCGTTGATGATGCAGCTACGGAGGACCGACACCCCCAAGCCTGCTGAGCAAATTAGCGAGAGCTTCTTGATGTCGAGATTGTGGCGCCGCTGCACTTACCTCTATACGCGCCGAATTGAAAGAATTTGATCTTTGGCCTTTCTCTGTGCTCCGAGCCGGCTGAAAGCAGGGCTTTCTGGTAGACGGTTTTGGCTACGTCGACGGGGTAGATCTGCGGCATCGAGTTAGCCTTTCGCGATCAGATGTCTGATATTCTCCAGGCCAAAAAACTCACGCATGCCCAGCTGACGATCCCACACAGTCCTCCAGCAACGACGACCGCGTAAGGGCTCGTAGGGCTTTTCCCCCTTGCGTTCGCCATCAACTGCTTCGCGCTCTCGTACGTCATGAAGTAAATTCCCGTCCCAATAGTGTCCCTAAGCAAGTGCAAACGATATCCACAGTACAGCCCCGGAATCCCTCTATCCCTCACCAAACGTCTTGCTGTAGCCCATGATCCTGTCTTCGCAGCTGGCGGAGGGGAGGGCGAAGAGCCGCCGGTACTCGTCGTCATAGCATTCTTGCGCGCTTCCTTACCTGCGAGCTGCTCATTCAGCTTCGTAAGCTCAAAGGGACAGGAGAGGGTGGTGATAACAGCCCCCGCCGTCGCACCCGCCGCGCCAAAGCAGGACACCGTCAGGAATGACGGATAGCTTCCCGGGGCGTTGGCAAGGACGAGCGGGCTCTGACCCGTCATGCGCGTGATGCTCGCGTCGTATGTGTATTTCGCCCGCTGATACATGCTGAAGCTAATAGTCCGCACCAGTGTCACGCTCGCCAGGGGAGGGCCCACGCCCCGCCAAAACGCCCGGAAACCCTCGGCTTTGTATGCATCTTTGATGGTGTGCACGAATCCCGTCTCATAGCTCTGCATGCGCGACTTGGCGAAGTCGAGTGGAAAAGCGGCGAAGGTGGACAGCAGGGAGGAAGAGGACGCTGAGATCTCCGTGCGATACTTCTTGGCGTATCTCTTCACGTCCTTGCTCGCTTGGAAGGAGAGGATGTTGTTTGAGGTTTTCGGAGAGCCCGCGGGCTTCGAAGGCGGTGCTGACTCCATGTTGCTGCGGAAGGACCGGTCGGCTGGGTTCTCATTGCTGCCGTCAGACTCGGGCATCCTGGGTTTTAGTAAGGAGCCGGGCTAGTTGAGATAAGCAGGGCGTTCGATGGAGCGGTCGTCTGAGGCGCTCCATCAAGCCCGCTGGCCCTGCTACTGTCTTGCTCGCCCTTTCGTGCGCGCCTTTGGCGGCACGTCTCTTGTCGTGCTGGTGTTCCGGGTCTCGTCGTCGTCGAACGTCTCTAAAAGTCGGATGGCGTGGTGGTCGTCTTTGCGCGCAAGAGGGGTATCGCAACTCTCATGTACCTCCTCTTTACACGACCTTCTGCAGCCAGTGGGTAGGGTACAATGCGTGTAGATCCCGGATCCCTCTCCGCTGTCGAAGTCACTGCGTCCTCCAACGCATGTACAACTCGGTCCAGATGATTCGCGCAGTCATCAGCAGCCCATTGTCGATGCTGCAGTCTCGCACAGAGTCTGTACAGCTCGCTCCAGGGCGCAGTGATGCGACGGACAGAGGCAGGAAGCTGTCGAAGATTAAAGTGTGAGCTCTCAACAGCACTGAAATCTAGAAGAGGAAAGTGGGTCGAGGGCAAAAACAGCCGAGGATGTAGCGAAAGAGACTGAGAGGATTGGCTGTAGCTTGTTATTCTGGCACGCAAATATGGTGGCGCCATTGCCACGTAATGTATGCACGCTGTTCTTGAATATGATCGTGAGGGTAGTACGTATCCACATGAGCATAGCCGCATTTTTAAGTACATTGCTACATGTGTGAGAAGGTATCTCAAGCTCGGAAGCCTTAGGCGTGTGGCAGTCATTACAACCAAACCATACCGACTCCTGCCACAACTGCCAACGCACCAAAGCTCCACGCCCAACGCAGAACGTTCGCGCTGTTAGGGGCTTGCTTCGCTCTGTTGTCCTCCCCATCGTTTGTGGCTATGCAGGACGAGGCACCGCAGTCATAGCCCACGGGACAGCAGTCACCCCCGTCCGATGCTGCGCAGGAGAACCAACCGTTCGCGCACGCGCCGCCGTTGCCCTCTGCAGTCACACCAGCAGCGATAGTGAGCCCGGAGCTGACAAAAGTGGCGGTCTCAGATGCTGGGCAAGAAGTCGTTTCGCAATTCCTTCCGACTCGGCAACACCCGCCTAGGTAACGAGCTTCGCACATGTAGAAGCCAGTCGGACAGCCGGCGTCTTCGGTTGTGGTTTCAGTGACTGGCTCCTCGTCGCCCCCGCCACTCGTAGGAAGGATTGGGGCGCCAGCCGTCACGGTCGAAGTTGATGTCATATCCTGGCACTCCGCGCCTGCTGCGCATGCTTGGCCAATTCGGCAGCAGCCGCCGTCAAGAGATTCCTGACAGGAGAAAAAGCCTGACGTGCATGTTGAGGAGTCCCCCGTCTCGGTTGGCGATTCGCTCGAAGTTGGTTCGCGTGATGTCGACGGCGGTACTGTGACTGTTCGCGTCGTGACCAACCCATCTTCGGTTTGAGTTACCGTTTGCGTAGTAGTATAGCCAGACGAGACAACGACAACCTCTGTCGTCTCTTCAACTTGGACCTCCACCGAGGATCCAGTCGTCCTGGTCTCTACAGGCAAAGTGGTCGTGATCGTTCGGGTGCCGTAGAATATACAACCCGACCCCTCGCACTCAGCCCCGGGGACGCAGCATCCAGCGCTGTTGTCACTTTCACAGCTCGTATACCCGGCGTTCTCGTCGCACGCCGATATCTCATTGCCACACGTCTGACCGGCCGGGCAGCAGCCTACGCCAGAGGATACGGACACGCATCTCTCCTCAAGCCTACAACAAAAGTCGTCGAATCCTGCGTCGGCGCAAGACTTTGTGTCTTCGGGGCACTCAAAGTCGCGTGCAAAGATGTCTCGGCCAAAGACTCGCAGTCCTCGTCTCTCGTGGTTCGTATGAGGAACGATTGCAGGAAGTGATGGTGGTGTCAATGAGAAGTTGGAGAGATGGTCGAGATCTAGAAGGAGATTCGGTTGGGACAGCTGCCGCCCTTGCTGCCGCGCATGCTCCTCGAAGCTCCAATAGTCCAGGAAGAACTTTTGCCCTTCATCTGCACTCATCTTCTTGATCCCCTTCGGCTGCTGATAGTCCATCTGCTCCCGTATCTCCGCATCTCTTTTGACGATTGCTTGGTGCTCGGGAAAGTACTTGACGGTCCTCGGCAGGTTGAAAGGATATTCTTGTGCGTGGGTAGGCGAGCCCGCAAGGAGGAGAAGTAAGCTTGTAGGTAGAGCTAGCCAACGGGGTGATACGATCATCAGTCCCTGGAAAGCCGTTTGCGGGTCGTTTGCGTGTTGGTAGTCTTTGCGCAGGTCTTGAATGTGTTGTACGTCAGGTGTAAGTGCGAGGCTGAAGTGAGTCAGCAAGTTATATCTGCCAGTACGAAATGATAGAAGCGACAAATGCGAAAGAAAAACACCCAGTCTTGTCGGTCTACACGTGGCGTGCTCTTGCCTGCGCTACCTGGATGATGCCGGCGGCGGTGCTGCTGCAAGGCTGAAGACGTTGCTAGGCAGTCTATGCAGAGGGCGCTCGGACCAGCAAGAGCTACGTCTATACTCTTGTCAGTCCTCGTGTCTTCACTTCTCACGTGACCAGCCCTATTAGCGCGATGAAAGTCCTGTGTGGTTCACTGTGATTCTGTCATATACAAGAATTTTCGGATGGTCGTAATCTGCTCGATGTTCATGTTTTCGCTGACTAGCACGAACCAATGTAACCACATGGATCTTGAACCCTCCAATACCGTACCTTTGCTAATGTGTATCGATTAGGCAGATCATCGAATCACCAGTGCATTCATGGGCCTGGAAAATGCTCTCGCGCTCGACAGTCGGCAAAATCGTCCTCCTATATTCCATCTCTTATTGCTAGCCCACCTCAAAATGCTGCTTTCGACCGCAGAGGAAGAATGCAGTAAGGCGTAAGGTGCCCCCTTCTACCGCTTCTCTGAAAAGACGAAGCACAGTCTGAAGTACTCAAACAGCTGCATGACCACGTCTCTACCCAGTCCATCCAAGAGAAGGCGCCTTTGAAAGCCTGTCTAGCTTCTCGAACGACGAGTGTGTGTGGCTAGAGAATGCGACCGATGATGCGGTGCTACGTCCTTCCTTCTGGCAAGCATAGGTGCCCTTGTCTGCGTCCGTCGTCTCTACTGCCAGCATAGCCGAGGGTGAGACCCAAGTTGCCGTTCCGGCAGCTTCTCTGAATAGAAAGGGCGCTGTCTGAAGTCTTCGAAGAGCCACATGGCGCCATTACTACCTCCATCACCAGAGACAAGGCGTGCCACTTCCCTGAAGATTACAAGCACATCCTAAAGTACTTAAAAAGCCGCATGGCCCCATCGCCATTCTCTCCGCCAGAGCGAAAGTGCTCATGAGTGTCCACTCAGCTTCTCGCCCCGCAGGGCCAGAGCGTGCCAAGAGCGCCCATCGCTCCTTCCTTCGCGTGAGACACATCTGACGTCGTTGGCGTCCTTGCCAAGATCCCAGGTTCAAACCCGTGCGTCAATTTCACAAGCAGAAACATACACTTTCCTCAGCCACACGTCTGCAACTTTCTCGCCTTGGTCCGCGCATCTCTTCGCGAGACACAACTCGCCGGAATCACGGCGGCATCGCAGCAGCATTCGCCATCGCAGCAGCAGTCGCCATCGCTTTCTTAGGCTAGACTGGTGCAGCGCACTAATGCTGGAAATGTGCTTCCGGACTCATGGCCCGACGATAAAGACTCCGAGCGTGTATGCCTGGAGAAATTGACATATGCCATGATGCTGCACTCACCTTTTCAGCAGATGTGCGTGCATGAGCACTACCGCCCTGGAGCGGTCTAATTCGGGAGCGCTAGCTTCTCAGACGAATGGCTTCTCGATGTTTGGCAGTCAAAGTTTTATGTTCGCTTTGCAGAAGACAAGGAAGGTAGGGCCTTGTGCATCCTGCGCGATCTCGCTAAGCGGGCGAGAGAGCAGACCAAGAAGATGCTGGAAGAGATTCTCGAAACCCTGGCTCTGGATGTCGTCCAAGAGATGGCCAACGACAAAGCCCAAAATCCCGAGAATTGAACTCTGCGCCCACACAAGGTCTGCGTTGCGCAGTTGTGCGACGGCATCAAGTAAGAGCGAAGGCTGCACGATGTCTGTACCCGGCTCTTGCCAGAGACAAATCCCGTGTCCGGTGTTGAAGAGCTGTAGAGTGCCACAGAAGCCCAGGGCAACCTAGAGAAGCAGTCGACTGCTACCACGTACGACCTGGAATTCGGTGCTCAAGGCCTCGACATCTTGACCGCCGACTGAGCAGCGCCAAGTATGGCCCCAATCACGTTCAACTCAGATGTAGTCGAGAAGGCGCAGTCAATGACAGAAGCTAATCCCGAGGTTGGGCGAGAAGAAGGCAAGGCGGGCGAACTAGAAGTCCTCTCGTACAAGCAGTTGAAGAGTCCCGGAAGTTTGAAGAGGCTGAATTTCGACTTTGACCCAATTCCAGAAGAGGTGGCCGTTGCAAAGTACATAGAGGAGGACTACCGACACAAGGTAGCATTTTCCGGCTTCCTCCACTGAATCCCAGCGGCAACTTCCACATTGAAGCAAATGACGGCCACGATAGAACCTTTCAGCTCGCTCTGAGGCGCAAAATTTCTTAGCAGACGCCTGAACTAGAGCCAGAGAGCGGCAAGAACGACGGGGCGGAGCTTGCTTCAGCCGACATAGCAGATGTGCCTACATCAGGTAAGTTAAAGACCTAGGTTGCTGCCGGCATGCCAAAAGATGCACCGCTAACCATCCGCAGCACCGAAAGTCGTCCGTAGGCATTCCGATCACGACGTCGAAAACCTCCATTCCAACGAGATGCAGAAAAGGAGAAAGCTCGATCCGACACCAGAGGGAGGCAGTGAAGTCGCGCGCAGCATGAATGACATCGCCCTACAGAATGATGAACACCAGGTGTAGTCGCCCGCTCAGGCGGTGAAACTATGCGTCGAGCAATTCAAGTTCGTCTTGGTACATGTCCTTCTTGCATCAGACCGAAATTTCCAGTGCTAACTCACTGCAGCTAGGCATGAACATGGACCCTATCAAGCTCTGCGAGCACACCTTGCCCGGATTTGCAAACATGGCGCGTCGCAGTCTGAAGCCGAGCCTGCAACAAACACTAATAAGAGCTTCCTCATCTTCTTACCACTTTCGATGTACGACAATTGGTAGCACTGTCGTAAGTACGCAGCTTTGCTCCGCCAGAATGCTATAGTAGCGGGACTAGATAGGCGCGGAGCGTCTTACGCGGCTAGACGGGTAATTAAGGACGGTAAGACCATGCTTGCAACGCTGCTTAGTCTAATTCGCGCAGCAAGTCCTAAGCCACCCTTGTGTCTGCCACTCGTCGAATACACGCTACGCATGATCTGGACCTAGTTGCCGGAGAAGATAGGGGATTAGCATTTCGCCCGAGGCGCTGCCATTAGCGTATACGCCCTACGCTACGAGATGCAAGTCTTAGAAGGGGGGGTTTTAGTAAGGTTCGACTTGTAGCTAGGAAAAGCTGGCAACGAGACGTGAGGGTTATAGCGGCCATTTTCAGCTTTGCTATAGGACAGGCTGCATGCGAGTACGAGCGGGCTGTTTGCCGGAAGCGTAAGCTTCAGCTCAAGGTTGCCGAAAGAGCCCTACAATAAAACGTAGCGTTTAAAGGAAACGGCTTGCGTGTGCTCTGCTAAGCCTTCTCAAATCCAATTCAATGTTCCCACGACTTTTAGTTAATATGCAGGATGTGAATAAGCCGGAAATCTGCTCTGTCACGCAAAGCTATAACAAGTCCATTTTGCTTGCTATACTTGGGGCTGTTCTTGAATAGACCTTAGTTTGGATAGACTAACGATCCCCCCTTGTCAGCATTTTAGCTAGGAGGTATGTGCGTTAGGCAGTAGCCGCAAAGAGCGTGCGAGAAACGCGGCGTGCTTTGATGGAAGCGAGCTCAAGAATGTCGTTTGTAATAAGGGTCTAGAAGAGTTCAAATAAACCAACTCCTTGAAGAATGCAGCATTTCTCTCGGCATGTAGCAAAAGCGTTAAAACAGCTCCAAAAACTATAGGATACAGATTGGCAAGGTAGCTTGGAATCACAAGGTAGCCTTATTAGAGAGACGTTTTATATACCTTTCCTTTACGACTTGAGTCCTCCTGAAGACGCGCTGCTGCTTATAAAACAAGGTATATAATTTATTTTTGCATCCACTCTCTTATGAACAAGCTTAGGTTTACAGCCAATCAGCTCCTGCATGAGATTATCCCTCAGGGTGAGATGGCCGAGCGGTCTAAGGCGCTAGCTTAAGGTGATCCTTTGTAGATACTTAAGCGCTAGTCCGAAAGGTGTGTTTCCGATCTATGACAAGTCGCATTATTGCGCCTGCTGACAGTAGTGCAGGGCGTGGGTTCGAATCCCACTCTCATCATCACTACAAAACTAGCTGCAGGGTGGATTGACATGCAAATGTCACAAATATTTTTTTGGCCTAAGAAGGCTCTCTGAGCCTTGAGACGACGTGATGGTGTACTTGCCGGCTGCCTTGCCCTGGGTGTTGTTCCTTCAGTCTTTAGCAGTTCCAAAAACTCGTTTATCGTTGTTGAGAAAGAAGGAGTAGGTACCTTAACCCATCTTGCACCTTGTAAGCCGAACTAGTAGCAGCAGCATCGCAGAGTCTAGGTTTCCTATTGAATCGTTTTACTCCGATTTTACCAGGCTTCTAGATAATGGGCATTTTGCTGCCATTGCGCCGCGTCGCGGAGAAAAGTCTTTTCATTTGGTGCTAAGCACGTTTTGATACGGAGGTCGCCTGGCTCGCCCTTGGAGATAGTCCAGAGCAAGGTTTGATCCATGTGTCGTCCGGCTCTCCTAAGTCGGATGTATAGTCCCCGTCCTTTGAGCTAGTGTTGGTCTACAGGCCGAGGTGACGCGTGGGCTGTTCGACGTGCCTAGCCCATTAGTAAGCGACGCCGTCTTCTATCTTAAAGTTTCTTACAATTCTGGGTTGATATGATTAGCATGAGCGGTAGTCATAGGTCCAAGAGTCAGTTCCCGGCCTATGTTTCTCTGCAAGTTGTGGGAGGCTTGAATCGGCGTAAGGCAGCGGAACTAGCAGGCAAGGATTGAGGTATGCATCAGCTCTGTCGATTCATCAGGCGCCGTACTTCTTTCGTGCAACATGATCAACAAGTCCTCATGGATGTACTTTGACATGAAGTGGAAGAGGTGAGGTTAGAAGAAGGCTTGCCAAGGATTCATTGCCATTGGGTGCTGCGAACGGAAAGGGCGAGCCCAGCTTGTCGTCCCTTCCTTCTATGGTGCATCCGACATTCGAGCGCACGAACGCACGCGACAGCGACTATAGTGATCTCGCCTAGGCGGCTTATGCCCGGATTGACACGTCTGAAGGTACAAATCCCATCTCCTATTTGGAATCAGAGTACTCAGATCCAAGCTCAAAGGGGGCATGCATGGTGTTTGCTACTCAAACACCATGTCCTGCCTACATGGGTAAACCTCTCGCGTATGTGGGAGGACGAAGCACGATTGTCAACGCTTCTCGCATTCGACGGGGTCTCCGAGTCTTTGGGCAAGGGTACGACTTTTCTCGTGCATTTCAAAACCAGTCTAGAGTCTTCGCATCCTCTCTGGTAGCACAGTCTGACTGTCTGTTTTCGAAATGGCCGGGCAGGCTCGGAAGTTTTGATACTTTCTCTGCTAGAATAGCCCCTCTCATGCGAGGGTGGTGCTCGCTTCGGCGCCTCCATCTTTCTTTGCGGTTGGGAAAGGCAGCAATATATGTCCTGCGGAACTCTGGGCTGATCCTTAGGGGAAACTCCCTCGCGGATGCACCGGCGACAGAGCATAGTCAACGATCGCAGAGCAGGAGTGATCTACGAACGACTATCAGCGCAGAGGCAACACTGAATTTTCTTTTACAGCTGAATGTGGCCTTACTAGGTGCACAAGCGCGCGCGCGCAAGGGGCAAGCTGGGGGCAACCGAGTCAATCAAAGATCTTTTCTATGACTGCGGGAACTTACCTTTGCCTTTACCCAACTGTGAGATATGTCTTCGACGAAAGACCTCAAGGAGAATGGAAGGTGTTGCGGGTTTCGCGCTAACCTTGAAGTCGCCTCACCTCAGGCGTTGTGGGAGGATATCACAGCCGCATTGGACGCAAGGTCTCGATCGTCATGGAGACTTTCGCACAAGTTAGCGTACCCTCTAGCAGCACGATCGTTCTTTATACCGCCGAGAGCTTGGAACGCACCTCTTGAACAGTTCCGCCTCGTCTCCGCCTCGTCTCCGCTGAAAAGTCCGCGCAAGCATTGATATAATGCATTTCCTGGCGGCTCCAGCAGTCTTCATATTTGGAAGAAGGCGGCAATACGAATTTCCAGGATCCTGCATTGAGCCTGCCTACCTACTCATCCGCCTTATGCTCAAAAACCAAATCCACCTGCTTGACTGGATGCAACAGCATCGCCGGCAAACACATTCTCCCTTCACCCGCCATCTCCTCCTCTTCGCCCCCATCATTATCCACACGAAACCCCAGCCAACGCTTCCACAAGTTCGGCGAGAATCCCGCCTCGTAATACCACGTCGTCCCCTTGAAATTATGTTGCCGCTCATCCGAAAACACTGACAACCTACTCCCCCCAGCGGCACCATGCAGCCCGTTGTTGAAAATTGCCGCCATGTACGACGTGGGCCAGCGTCTGTCAATGTACACTGGGTGCGGCGCGTAGACGGCCTTGTAGCCGTGCTGCAGCGCGCAGCTGCCGGGCCACATTTCGCTGAACATGGTGTGCCGCTTGAGGCTGGTCTCGCGGTGCATGGTTTCCAGCAAGCGGCGGCTTAGGCGCGATGCGGTGATGATGGCGGTGCGGCGGGGCGGGTAGCCGTTGGTGCTGTTGTAGCCCGTGACGTCCTCGGCGAGGATCCAGTTGGTGTTGTGGGGATCGAAGAGAGGGTTGAAGGTGATGAAATCGGCTTCTTCGTCTACGCCCCATTCATAGTTGTCGTCGTCGTAGGACGGGGCTTTCGGGTCGTCATCCTCGTCCACGATGGAGTTGCCTTTACCCACAGGGTGTTCAGGCCCCCAGATAGACTTGGTGGCTTTGCGCGAAACCTCGTCCAGAGGATGCTTGGATCCGGCTTCAGCGGCAAGCTTCTCGTACATGCTGTCTTTACGAGCGGTTCCATGGTGCGTCTGATACTTGACCAGCTGCTTAAAGTCTTCCCAGCTGCCGTGCTCAGAAGGAACATAGAACCTGCCATTCCTCTCCCAAAGTTCTTTCCGCGGCTGCTTCTTCGCCCACTCGGAAACCTTGTTGAACAAATGGTAAAAGTGTCCTGTGTAGCGAGCATCCATCTCCCAGTGCCAGAAAAAGTCGTACTCGGGGTGCATGTGAGCAAAGTACTGCATCGGCATGTACGTGCTTCTGTATGCACCATGCACTGGCAAGTCCCGGTAGAAGCTCTCCTCGACACCACCGTAGATTAGACCCATCTGCCTTTCAGACCAGAGCGTGCCCATTCCGCGGAACTCTTCCGGAAGAGCGTTATCCAGAGTACGCTGGTAGGTCTCCTCGTCCGACCAAATCTGCAGATTATCATCATGGACGTGGACCAGAAAGTGTACAACGTATTCAGTCCCAGACTGAATCGAGAGCTCGTTGACAATGGCGCGCAGATACAGCAGGTCTTCGGGGTCGTAGTTGTAGTCTGCCCAAGTCCTGATGATGACGGCCGTACGGTTCATCTTCCCTTGCCCGCTTGCCGTTTCATCCTCAATCGAGTCTTTCTTGGGACCTCCAGGCCCCATCGCTTGGAAGAAGTGGTTCAACCCCTTCGGCGCAGGCCTGAAACGATGCGCGTTCGCCTCCATGCACTTCTTCTGCGCATCACCCCATCGCACCTCCCGATAGTCGACCTCCATCTGATCACCCCAGACATCCTCAACACCCTCCCGGTCACCACTCATGCCAGCGCCTGTTCCGCCAAACCTGCGGCTGTACCCAAACCCATAGGGCCCCAGCCGTCCATACCGATCAAAGCAAACATCATTCCTCAACCCAAACAGCTCATAAGACCCCATAGCCGGCTCCGGAAACCCCTTGGGTACGCCATTGTATGCCAAAAGCTGCGGCGCGTCCGTCTTCGTCTCGTCATTAAGATAGCAATGCACCTTCTGGCCCTTATCGCTCGCCTTCGCATCGCCAAAAGGGTCAAGCCTCAAACTCTTCAGCACACTCCTCTGCTCCTCGTCTCTCTTCCCGAATCCGGCCTTCTTGGCCATAGCCTGGTCCTCCTTTTGCTTCCTGGCGGCCGCCGCTTCCAGCATCGCGACGTCCTGCTCTTCATTTCCCGGGAACTCTGGCACGTTCTCGCTCTTTGGCACGAGCGATCGGATCCCACCATGATATCTCTTCAAGAATGGGAACTGCTCCCAAGGCGGCGGCGCATTCACAGGTTTGGACAACCCTAATCTGACCTGCGCCTCACTGCTCCAGCTGCTCTTGATCAGATAGAAAGCGAAGAAGAACAGCAGCGACGCAATCGCAAGTGTGAAGTATCGTGAAAAGCGCCGTCGTGGCAGGTGATATCGCAGAGCGTACTTCTTCCCCGGTGGTGAGTCCCCCAGCATGGGCTGGTCGGCGCCTATTAGCGAGGGCGCCATGTCGGAGTCGTTTGAGTTCCGCGCTTTTTCGGGGTCGATCATTGCTCCGGAGAGCGATCGGTAGCGTCCCGACATGGTGGTTTGTGGAATGTGGAGGGGTGAGGAGGTGGTTGCGGTTGCGGTTGCGGTACGGGCCTAGGCGTAGCCGGAGGGGCCTCTACAAAGGGCAGTCGCTATTGCATGCGTTTGATTCGTTGGAGTCGTCAAATTCGTTTGGTAGTGTCTGGTATAGTTACGGGGTCGCAAAGGAATTGGTGATGTTGTACAAGGCGGATACTGTAGATTCGGGGTGGAGATGCGACAATCGACTTTGGATGCTTCCAAGTTCTTGGGTCGTCGTCCGGAGAAACGCAATGCCAAGACATTGTGTAAACAAACCCTCGCTGTGCTCCGTCAAATTGCGAGTCCCGTCTCCTTCAACAACGTGACTTCACCCCTTCAGTGACCTTAAACCGTGAGACTCTAGTATTGCGGCCTGCTGCTGAACGACACCAGTGCAAGTTCTCTATGCAACCCTGCAGGTCCATCCTTGGTGTTCCAACGCCGCTGACAGACAGCGGTAGAGCACGGAAGAGGAAGAAAACTTAGTCTACCTTGTTCGCAAGACATTCTATTGTTTGGCCAAGCCGCAAGATGAGCAAAGACCTCTAATCACGTCTCCTCGACGGAGAGAGTCTTCCTCACGACTACAGACATGGTGTAATGTCAAAATTGGCGCAATCGTTGCACTAACAACGCTGTCGCAAAGCAGCAAAGAGGTTGTCTTATTTGAATACTCGATGCGGTCTCCTGCTCGTGCAAGTGGCTGACTACAATGCCTTCGATCCAATCTGTCTACGGAGTCTGACAAGAATCAGCGGATTGAAGCAACTTAAAAGAGTCAACAAGCCCCCTCCCATGTCTTCTAGCATGATTCTCTCCCCCCTGGAACTTATCCCTCGCTTTGTCGTGTTTGGCACATCATATCGACGAGCAATGGTCGCTATGGTCGGGCAGTGATGCTGCGTGGGGTCAGCCTCGGTCCATCCAACTCTCTTACCAATACTAACACGCTGATCTCCTCTCTTTCAAGTACTACCGCGGGTCTTCGGTGCAGACACGCAGTTAGGACTTTGACTTCTCATGTCCTCCGAAAGTGCTGCGGTGGACTCGAGGCCTCACTACAGGCGCATGCATGTTAGGCTGCTCTCTTGCTCTAGACCCAGCTCAACGAACTTCGGCTCTCGACAGCTTTCCACCGAGCTAGTGATGAAGATTCTGCGCGAAGTCGACCGCAAGACCACGGCTCCAGACGGAATGCGCAGGCTCACGAGCACTAAGCCGCTGTGAAGCGGTGGCTCCCATAGATTGCGCCAGAAGCTCATACATGTGCTGGAGGGTCGGCTGCGACCTCTCCAGGATCACGTGCTGGCAGGCCGTCCGCTTGCAGAAGATCGGCGCCAGGCCAACGCAGGACAACATCGCAGCGCGCAGCAACCCCTCTTAGCCTCAGTCACTTCTGCAGGCGCTTTGCACAAAGGAGTGAGAAATGACTGGCCATGCAGTCCGTATCATTTTGGTTTGTCGTGAAAGATAAGCATTACGGTTTGCGCCTATCCACAGCGGAAAGATTCTCCATTTCCATCATTCTCAAGACCTGCAAGACAACGAGCATCTCATCGCATCGCTTCCGGCGCCTTGAACGCCTAGACTTTCCACTTTCCCTCCCAGGCTGAGCTACTGCATCTGCACGACCACCCCTTCGCTACTGAACACTCCCTGCAAACACCCGGGGCCGCTCATGCTGGCCAGCGCCGCGTCGTCCACCTGCGCCTTCCCCGCGGCCCAAACGGCCCTCCAGCGGCCTTGCGCCTCGACTTTGACGTCCTTCTTTGGAATCCAGGGCATGTCGAGCGACACCGTCTTTGAGCTCTCGCCGCCTGGTGGCAATTCGACCAGGGCGTCGCGTGGGGGCGGCAGCAAACGGTTGACCAGGAGGCCTGGGCCGTCGATGCCGGCACCCGTGGTAGCATCGCGGAGACGAAGGGCGCCGGTGTTGAAGGGGTTGACCTCGTCGAGAGGTGTGTCCCAGACGAGGGCTGTGTAAGTCGTTGAGGGGCTATCGTTGCGGATGGTCACTTTGACCGAGCCTGGGGAGGGCGCGCTGTCGAGGACGATCTTCAAATCGTCCGGAGGAGCCGAGCCGCTTGATGGCTGTCGCGAGGACATGATGCTCAGTTCGTTCGAGTTGTAGAGGAGGTAGGTTGAGGTGAGCAGCGCGAGGGCGCCGAGAGTGGTGAGTGCTGCGCGACGGGTGTTCATTGAGGCAGAAACGTTCGAACGATCCAACGATCGCAAGCCTCGTGCTGTCTGCCAAAAGTGCGAGAGATTTTCTGCTTCGTCAAGAGGTAAAGTCAAATCTCGTGGGCAGTCGGAGGGCGCGAGGCTGGAAGCGTTGGTCTCGTGGGGGTGGAAAACTGTTGGCTCAGAACACCTGCCGGATGAGGCGACGACGGCTCTTCCGGCCTTGCGCAGTCCAGGGAGAGTGGCTTCTCCTTGCAACGGCGAAGCGTCGGGATATTCAACTGTTCGGGGATAGTTCCCCGACAGAGTGGAACGCCAGAGGCTTCAGACACACGCACAGCACGCGAGTGTCTACAATGTGGGGCTTATCTTTCACGAACCCGTGGCTCTGCGCAGGAACGTGGCTTGTTCGTAAAGGCTCATCTGTGCGTCACGCGCCCGGACAGCTGTCTAGGGTTCGCCACATCGGGGCTCGATAAGGCGACTTCATTGCAGAGGGACAAATCGTCGGCGTTTGTGGGTTGGTTGGCCAGACGCCTGGGGCAAGGCGGGCGTAATGGTGGGAGAAGGCTTGGTCTACGCTCAGCGAGGCGGTTCTGCCTGCACCCTCGCACATACGCTTTGGCGCCGTCCTGTTGGTCTCCCCATGGAAAGGTGGGGGTGTCGGTGGGATGTGTCGAGGCCTCGGTGACGGGTGGAGCGGAATGTCCACCGAAGAGGGAAGGTGGTCTGCATATCCGCCCCGGCGCACTTGACCCCACACTTCGACCGGCAGCCCCGCAGAACGGAGCGCCTCAGAGAGCGGGCGCGCCGTGCCGAAGTCAATCTGCACGACAAATGAGCACAACCACAGCTCCTCCCAAGACTTTCCTTCGTCCACCACCTCCTCTCTGCCGAACACTAGGCACTTCGACCTGACGGTCCACCTAATTCCTCAAAGGTCGAATATTCGGGCACCCCGTCGATCCCTCGCTTCGCTATGTCAGAAGGATGGCAGGCGAGGCGACGAGACACTCACGGCGACATGAGGGTCTCGCCACATGCGCGAACGCCTCAAACAGACGAGCATGCCCCCCGCCCTGCCGCAAAGATTAGAGGTGGGCGCTTCCGTGGCATGCTGATACACCCGCCCGCTCCCCACACCCCGAGATCTCGACGTCTGGATTGGCGTAGTGTTAGATTGCGTCTCTCGGCGTTCGCACGAGACTCAGAACCGCCCGAGGCTGTGATTCGCCAGATAGCAGATTTCCATCGCAAGTGGCTGACCTCCAACCTTCTGTTGGTCCACTTAGCCGGCGGCGCGCCCATCGACGTGCTCACATGCTCTCTCTTTCGCAGGCGGTGATCGGCACCGCGACATATGCCAAGCAGCGATGGCAGTCCCAAATCCAAGCTTCCTTGGCCTGCCGACGTCGAGCGTGCGCGGATTGGATTGGTCGGAGGACGGAACATCTGGCCTGCATCAGGGCTGTCTTGGTCGACATGCATCTTGCATCCTTTGTCTGGAGCCGGCCGGCACTCGCACCTTTACTCGGCTGGCGCTTCTAACTTGGCTTCGCCAGAACACTGCGGCTTTGGCTTTTGACCCATCGAGAGGAGATCGACATGAAAATGCGCGAACGAACGAACTCCTCTGACAGGGCTGTCACGTCGACTGTCACATATGTCTGGTAACGCAGCAATCTTGCATTGATTCGGAACGTGCCGACCTTAAGTACGACCATGCCAGTCCAGATGTTCCAGGCCCCCCCTTCAATTACCCTCACATCCACTCAGAAGGACGAAATCAATGGCTGCTCCTTCGTCCGGGGCCGGGGCCTTAGTCCTTACCTTCACTCCTGCTAGCGCCCCATCGACAGACGCCATGGAGAGCATACATACGCTCGGCTTTGTTGCAGAGGTGTGATAAGGCAGCCAAGACTCAGAGATGGCAGTCAAGGGATGGCAATGTGGGATGTCGCGGGCATGGGAGCCGCCGCTTAGTCGCGGGTTTCCTTGCAATCCATCGCTCCTACTGGACGGGTACCTTGCTGTACTTGCAGCGAGCCGGCCCTCCTCCCACCCTGCATCTCTGCCTTCATCACGGAGCTGCGGCACTTCTGGAGACTTGTACCAGCCTTGCCTTGATAGGCAGGTCGCCCTCAAGACAACACCACGGCGATCAAGCCATTTTCGAACTGGACTCGCAGGTCCCGCCCGAACGCCATCACAGCCGAGACTGGGCAGCAGATAACATCACCGTCGTCGAGGTATAAAGACATCCTTCTCGTCCTCAATTCTGGTCTTTCCCAGCACAAGCCATTCGCTCTTGTCCAACTCAAGCCGGTCGATTTCGCAAGCCATCTTCAATCACTCAATCACTTTTGTGCTTCGTTGCAGCCATGAAATTCGCCCTGCCCATCGTCTCTCTGGCGGCTCTCGTCAGCTCGACGGCGGTCGATCTCACCAAGAGGGACTCTCCCCTTGAGCTGTCCATCGCGCAGGACCACGACACCGTTGTGAAGCTCTCGCTCACCAACTCAGGCTCGGAGAGCTACAATCTCTTCACCCCCGGCAGCTTCCTCGATGCCTCACCCGTCAAGAAGCTCCAGGTCTCTGGCTCCTGTGAGTTTCCGCATCGTTCCGGCATGACCTAAGGATGAAAAGACTAATAGGACTACAGCTGCCGAGGCGCCTTTCTCTGGTATCATGAAGCGCATGTCCTACACCGACCTGACCGAGGACGAGTTCCGCTCGATTGGGGCCGGCGAGACCATCGAAGTCGAGATTGAGATCGCGGAGCTCTACGAAGTCGAGTCCGAGACCTACGAGGTCCTGGCCAACGGTGCTCTAGCGTACGCTGCGCCTGGCTCCACTGAGCTCAGCGGCGCTCTCTCCTATTCCTCCAACAAGATCAGCCTCGACGTTGACGGCGAAAAGGCCAAGACTGTCTCCAAGGCCATCAACCGCATGGAGGAGAAGCGCACGGTTCTTGGCTCCGACTGCACGGGCTCCCAGCGCCAGGCCGTCACCCGTGGCCTAAGCAACTGCGCCACCCTGGCCAGCCGCGCCGCTACCGCCGCCCGCTCCGCCTCCGGCCCCTTCACTGCCCTCTTTGGCAGCACCTCCACCTCCGTCCGCAACGAGGTTGCCGGCCGTCTGAGCGCCATTGCCTCTGACTGCAGCTCCACCACCTCCGGCCCCACCGAGACCCACTGCCGTGACACCTTCGGTGGCTGCTCCAGCAACGTCCTGGCCTACACTGTCCCGGCCCTGAACTATATCGTCTACTGCCCCATCTTCTTCAGCGGCCTGCCCGCCATTCCCAACCGCTGCTATGGCCAGGACCAGGCCACCACCGTCCTGCATGAAGAGGCACACGCCCCGGCTGTCTATAGCCCCGGCACCGTCGACAACGGCTACGGCTTCAGCGCCGCCAGCCAACTCTCCACCAGCCAGGCTCTCCGCAACGCCGACTCGTTCGCCCTTTACGCCACCGGTAAGCTATTCAAATCTCATTACACGAAAATGAAGCAAAAGGCTAACAAGGATCTCAAGGTGTCTACCTCGGCTGCTAAACGCATCGCCCACGACCAACAACACCCACGGCTTACGACCACATCGAAATATCTCGGCTCTGACCGATTTCACACCTTCTTCCACAGTCCCTACACACTTTTTGCAACCTGCAGCACCCAAAAGTCTTTGCCGGATTCGGGTTTCTTTCAAGCTGAAAAAAGCGAAAAGGCAGCGGAAAAGCTGAGGGGACCTCTGATAGATCTTATGAATGGCATTGAGTCGAATGATCGTCTGAATTCCACCTTTCTCGACCGCCGTTTTCAACGCGAAGCTCATGGTGATGATGCTGATGTGCTGTGAACGAGACTATTGGCGTGACGCTACTGCTGGTGTGTGTATGGGCAGCTGCTCTCCTCAGGTTCCTCATCCATCTTGACTGCACAACCGATCGATCGTCCAGACATTTGGTCACGTTGGCAAAGATCATGTGTTCAAAGCACTCTCGGGTATTGTAGACTTCGTGCATCACACTTGCTTGTCGTATGCAACATTGTTTCCAAGCGAATACACGAGCACTCTTTGAAGATCCAAAAGGCTCTCGCGCCTCTGTTTCATGCGGTTGGGGACATTAGCAGGACAGCACGTGTCTTGGCAGCCCCGCAATTGCAGTGAAAGTTCCCAACGAGGCAGGAGCGACGCCGCTCCTCCTTCCACAGCACTCTTACCACTCTGCTTCAAACCCACCAAACACGTCCATGCTCGACGCCCCCGTCGAGCTACGAACAATGCGTCCCCACCGCAACAACCACGACGATGACGAGCCCTCCAGCCCCCCCACCGCTGACGATCCCCTCATCGCCGTCCACATCTCCGACCCTGCCCCGCCCTCCGGTCCCCCAGGCCCCCACGCCTCCAC